>WEIS01052230.1:0-11012 GCA_013389965.1 Todus mexicanus | reverse complement strand
AAAAAAAAAAGCCAAACACAACACAAACAACCCCCCTGGGTGTTTTCCATGACTTTGAACTTTTTAGCAAGACCAGTGACAGTTAAATAATAGTTTCATTTTGTCGCAGGGTTATTGCTGTTGTCGGCTCTCCAAACATTGCATAGCCCACATTAGATGAGACCTAAGCAGCAGCTTTCCAAAGGAAAGGTGAAATCCGAATTACTAGGAATACAACTGTGGGACTGCTTTGCTCGTGCAAGCTCCGAGCCTTAGATGAGTGTTTCTGATCTGCATTCTAACATGCCTGCTTTGCTCAATCCTGACAATCAGGCAGTGTGTCATGAGGTTGGTCCCAGAGCTCAATCGGTTCCAAATCTGGAAAACAACAATAACTGCACGAAAAAAAACCCCAACCCACTAGAGCTCTTAGTGGCTTTTGAAAGAGCTCAATTCTGTTCTGTGCCAGAAATGACTCATTCAGAGGCTTTCTCACTGAGCCCTGTTTCCAGCTCCTAGATAATTTCTGAAAGGAAAGAAATGCAATGGAGCCTTCTAGTAATGGAGCCTTGAAAGCTTCTGGGTTGCTGCAGAGTACAATCAAAACCAAAGATCTCACTGGACAGACCCAGGAGAGAGAAGATAGGAGTGAAATTGCTATTTTTCTGGGGAGGAGAGAGCACAGGGCAGCCGTCTGCTCATCACACCAACCGGCAATATTACAGGATACGTTGCCCTGCCTCCCCTTGGTTTTTATTTTCAGCTAAGGGAATATTTTGGAAACCTACCATCCCAAAATGAGGGTGAGAGGAGAGTGATGTGCAATATCCTAAGAGGTGGTCTCCAAACTGCTGCTTGTCCGATTGCTCTTAAATGTAAAAACTATTCAAGGTAAGAATACGGATTTAGGTATAATGCAGCTCTAGATTTTAACCTGTGTGTAAATTACCCTACTCTTTTTCTGTTTGAAGAGGCTTTTTTTTTTTTCTCTTCCTCTTGCCCATCTAAATTCCGTGTTGTTCCTTTTCGCTGCAGCTATTCATAGTCTAAAGTTGAGTCGCAACCATGTGGACTGGCACAGTGTGGATGAAGTGTATCTTTACAGTGATGCCACAACATCTAAAATTGCAAGAACTGTTACACAAAAGTTGGGGTTTTCCAAAGGTAATATTTCTCAGAGTTTGTAAAGAATATTGTTAAATAACCGGTATTTTAAGTTTGTTGTTTTAACGCTAGAGGGAGATTTCAAGGTTGACGTTTTAATATGTGACGAGCCCACTTTGGCCATTGTCGTTTTTATAACAGAATAAATTAGGGTCCTTTGTTGTACATAATAGTAACTAGACATGAATAGGCTGTGACTTATTTTTGTTGCATATTTCATTATTATTTTGGATGCAGCAGTTACCGTTGCATAGTAAGGATATGAAAATATTACAGTGGCAGAATCTTGCAGGTGCAATACAAGAACCACAGTTCCCTTTGCACCGTTAACTTCAGCGCTGGGTACTTGCATAGTGTGATTCATTCCTCAAATACATGATCATACCTTCTCCTCTCGATACCTCTTGCCTTTTTTTCCATTCATTAAGCAGTCATATGAACTGAAAGGAGGGGTGAAGCATTTAGAAATTGTTTGCAATAGGAATCCAGGCTCCTTTAAGCCCAAAACTACCAGTCAGAAAGCCAGTGAGGCTGAGATGGTTGGAAGAGAGGCTGGTCTCCCTCAAGCTAAGAGACAGATTATTGCCAACCTAGAAAACTGGAACTTGTCCTCTCAGTTGTGGTGCTCCTGTGCACTGCTGGCCAACACCAAAAACAAGACCAAACGCATCTATTTTGTTCCTTGGTGTCTGAAGAGGCAAGACCAGGTTATAAGTTTGGCTTTAATCTCCCTGCCTCTGTCCTCTAGTTAATGCCCTCTTACCCCACAGGGCTCTTGGGTGGATACTTCATTAAGTGTTTGCCCCAAACTAACATAATTCAGTGCTTCACTTCCAGAAGAAATAAATTATTCTGTATCCAGAACATGATTTGGATAGCATGTAATAAATAATATCTATCCTAAACAATTGGTGGAGAGAAATACCTAATAGAAACCCACTTGGTAAAAAAACCTGTGCTGTGCAAAAACTGCCCTTAGCATTTTTGTAGTGTTTTCCTCCTCTTTAAAAACAAAACGAGCGCTTTGTTTCAATTTTTGGTGACCAGGAATGATACTGCCTTCCTCTCTGTGGCCATCTGAAGGGATTGCTGGACTCACTCGAGGCTGTGGTCCTCTCTATGGGTCTGTCACTAGAGGGGGATGGAGACACACTGTGCCAGTGGGTTTCTCAAGAGAGCCGAGAGAATACCCAGATTTGCCCTAGCTAATTGATTTTTGGTTTGGCCGTCGAACTGGAGAATGGGTAGGGAAATTTGAGGTTGAAACAACTTGCAGTGAAACATAGGTTTTTCACTTCCAGAAAGAAAATTTATAAAGCTTTTCAACCATCTCTCCAAATTGGGTTAGAGAGAATGGCAATGCTAACAGGTTTAGTGGCCACTTTGTTTCCATGATCCTTCCATGCTGTGAGAGTAAGGTGAAGATATAAGGAGGTTTAGTGACTGAGACACACAGGAGGGTGATTGTGTTGTAAAAGTGGATTGGCAATTACATAAAAAGCTTTTTTTCCAAACATTTCTGAAATTTACAGTAGAAATTTTTTGGTAATACCTTGACTGATACGATTAGTACCACCTAGATGCTGAAAACTCTCAGGACTTGAAAATTGCAGCTGCTTAAAAACACTTGTTATTTCTTTGTCTAATTTTGTTTTCCAAATACTTTTAATGTCTTGGTCTGAGAAAAGCTTCTGTCAACATATGAGACCACTGCACTTCATAGAATGTAACTGATCTAGGATAATGTTTTTTCTACAGCTTCAAGTAGTGGGACAAGGCTACATAGAGGCTATGTAGAAGAAGCTACGTTAGAAGACAAGCCACCACAAACTAGTCACATTGTGTTTGTTGTGCATGGTATTGGGCAGAAAATGGACCAAGGAAGGATCATCAAAAATACAGCGATGTGAGTGCTTCGAAATATTTGCAGTACCAACCCTGGCCTGAATCTAAGTCTGGTGGTATAAATGACAGCAGAGCCTTTGGTTTCAGCTGTATCTTCTCTTGTTTCCTTCTCCTCCTCTTCCTACGGGTCTTTAGTCTTTATATCATGGGTACACTACGTTCTATATTCATTTGGATGTACGGACTTGGTGAGAGCAAGCTAGAAGAGCAAGATACGTTCTGTTTTCATGACCAGTTGTGACTTCTAGGGGACTGGCCCATGAATTTCTAGCAGCTTTGGTCAGTGACTTTGCTGAGTGGGGAGAGATTTTTTTGTTGGGTCAAAATCATGGGAAGTCTCCGTTGTTCATGCTGGTTGTCGGAATAGCAGACGAGTGAAGTGCGTATTGGTAAGAGAGGGGAAACAGGGAGCTAGCAGGAATTGGCTTGGGTTGGAAGGGGCCATTAAAGCTCACCCAGTGCAACCCCCTTGCAGGGAGCAGGGCCATCTGCAACTAGAGCAGGTTGCTCAGAGCCCCCAACAACCTCCCCTGCAATGGGGACAGGGATGGGGCAGCCACCACCTCTCGGGGTAACCTGGGCCAGGCTCTCACCACCCTCAGCACCATCAATTTCTTCCTTCTATTCGGTCTAAATCTCACTTCATTTGGTTTAAACCCATCACTCCTTGTACTATGGCAACAGCCCTGCTAAAAACATTGTCCCCATCTTTATTATAGACCTCCTTTGAGTTAAGAATGCTGACATTCTTAACAGGATAGATTTACTTCATGCAGCTGGAAGCTATTGCTGTGAGACTGCTCCTGGATTTCCATTGCCAGTTGCCAGTAAGAATGCCAGTTGAAAAGTAAGACGCGATTGAAAGCTTAATGGATCTTTTCATTGAACGTCTTTTGTGAAGACTGGTTTGAAATGGGTTTTTATTTGACACCTGCGCTAACTCAGGCCACTTAAGGTGCTGGTGAAAGGGAAGAGAAACTCCTGAGCCATTTCTAATGCCGTGCCATTTCGAATCCTTCATTAGCTGAAAGAGGAAGCTAAAAAACTGCTAACTGCAGATCTGTATTGCACGGATGGTTTAGTAATGTGTGTCCCAAATACTTCTACATTCCATCAAAGCTGACACAAATAGTGACCTACCCAATGGGTGTAGAGTTGGGATGTCTTTTGTCACGGTACGAGCTTTGTGAACCTCCCTTTAGATCCAGCCTGGCAATGTAGGTCAGAGCTTCTGTGCCGTCGCCGTGGTGTGTGCCATCATGTCAGCAGGTTCTTGTGTTTGTTCAGCTTGTTGTTCTACTCCAGTGTCCTCTGCTGTGGTAGAGTGGACCTTTTCAGTTCACCGCTGTGTCACTTGTCATCTCGGAACAACCACCCGCTACTCCCTGCTCCCCTTCTTCTGGCAGTTGGCTGCTCTTTTATTTGCAGTGTTTCAGAGCAGGCAAGCAAAACCGAAGAGAAAAGGACCCACGGCCCTTGATAAATAACAATTTTATGTAGGATGCTATTTCACTGGAAGTGCAAATACCCTGAATATAAGGTTTAGTGGTTACCTGGCAGTGCTGGGTTAATGTTGGACTTAATGATCTTAAAGGTCTCTTCCAACATAAATGATTCTATGATTCAATAAGCTGCTGTATTAGCAACGAGGGGAAATCAAACTTCCACCTTGCAATCATTGAGGTTTTTCTGTTTTTTCTTTCCCCCTACCCCATTTTCCACTGAACATACTTACAGGGCTTGTATGGGTGAGTTTACTTCAGCTCAGGAAACAGTGCATAGGTGTTCGTTCTATAAAAAGTCCCGTTATGTGGAATCTTTTATCTAAAAGGGAAATGAGGCTTGTGGTGCTTCAGTAAATCTTGCTCCTGTCCTCAAGAAATATCAGACAGTATTGCCCAGCCTTTTAAAATGCTAACTATTGGCATAAATTGTGTATTCTGTATGAAATCTGCAAATGAAAGCATCGGTTTAGATTGAAATNGCAAGAAATTGTTCCTCAGCTCCAACCTCAACCTCCCCTGGCTGGGCCAACTTGAGGCCGGTTCCTCTCATCTTAACAAGAGGATTAAGCCATAGTCCTGCCCATCAGTGTCACTACCTCCTCATCAGTATCTGGGTACCACCAGCAGATGTAGAAGGCACTATCAGCCCTCAAAGCTCATCGTTATCTTGGGCTGCGCGTAGCTTTGAAGGACTTTGAAGTCACATGTGCTGGTGTGGAAACGTTGGGGTAGGTGGTGTATAAGTCCTTTAGAAATAGATCAGATTTCTTGTTGCTTCTTTTGGGGATCCATTCTACCCTGGGATAAAACTTTTGTATTCATTTCAACCTGCGTGAGAGCAATGTCTCAGTTCATGGCAAAAAACCATCACCTCACATCAACAAGTGGTCCTGAAAGTATGGAAAAGAAAGAAAAGTGCAGAACTTCAGCTTATAACCCAGACGTGGAATATTCTGTCTGTAATCCAGGCTGGTGAGAGACCCTACCAGAGCTCATTTGATGCGCTCTGTCCTCAAGAAGAAGGACCTTGAGAAGAAACGGGCGCACATCACATGATGCATCCGCATCATTAGGCAGATCCTGTTGGTTACAGAGGTCAAAGCAGAACTCCTCTTCCAGGGTAATTTAACATTATAGGTGCTAATTTCATTAGGGAGTGGAGTTCAATCTAATCATTAATGTGGTTAAGTGCTGTGGTCACGGGGTGGCCTGTGAGTAGGTAAATGGAAAATGCATTTTGTGAATGCTTGACTGAGCAGGTCTTTGGTTGATGTGCTGTGATTTTGTTCCTTCACGGGGTAGTTAAACACATTTGTTATCTAAATGTGGCACGGCAGCTGGTACAACAAGCTGCTCCAGGCTGGAACTGCGATTCCGCTGACCTAACGTGAACAGAATAATGTTCTTGTTATTTGGAATCTTTTCTCACTCGAACCTAATATCTGACTTTGTTGAGCTTGTGCTTCAAGGTTGGGGAAGCGGAGGAGTGTCATACTAAATAGGAGTGGCATACTAACTAGCATTTAGGGATGCTACTATCCATGTAATCACCATCCCTGGAGGTGTTAAAAAAAAAAAGATGTAGATGTGG
This sequence comes from Todus mexicanus, assembly GCA_013389965.1. Lineage (NCBI taxonomy): Eukaryota > Metazoa > Chordata > Aves > Coraciiformes > Todidae > Todus > Todus mexicanus. Next base: position 4,868 of record WEIS01052230.1, on the reverse strand, counting down.
CACTTCAGGCCGTGGTTTAGTGGTTATGACATTGTTTAGTAGGTGGTTGGATCGATGATCTTGAAGGTCATTTCCAACCTTGATGATTCTATAATTCTGTTTCCAACCCCATTAAAAAAAAATTCTATTGTTTTCCCTTAGGTTAAAGTCAGACTTTTAGGCTGACCCTCTAAATTTCACCAGCTCTTGTGCTTGAAAAAAGAGCAGAGGAGCTATCTGATGTATTTCCATAATAATTGTAATGTTGTGACACTCCTTGGCTGCTCTTACCCTAAAGCTGGTGCCCGTCTGCCTCTGTCTGAATCTCCTGTTTTAATATGAAAATTATATTTGCTGTACAGCTGCTTGTAGCACTAGAATCGCTGCCTGCACAAGCAACATCATCCTGGTGTCCCATAATCACCAATTACATTTTTATTGCAAGTTGCTTTAGAAAGCATTTTAATTGTGGATTATCCGTGATAATAATTACTTCAGAATAGCTATTTTGGTAGATTTCCAGCGGTACGCAAGCCCTTATGGGGCACAGAGCCTCTGCAAGGCCTTTCAGCTCTTTAAATACGCACTGCTGGAATCTCAAACCAAGAGTTCCTGTAAAATAGTTCCTATATTTTTTTAGCTTTTCAGATATTTGGTAGTTTTGCCTTTTTTTTTTCTTTTCTTTTTTTTTTCCATTTAAATGCTTACAGTGCATTAAATACCTTTTAAGTGCTTGGTTTCCATTCTTGGGTGGTAGTAATAATTTGCATGTTCTTCTGAAATTAAATACCCATATGGTAAAAATTGTTTTACAGGTTTCGACTTGAGCTTGTTTTGCTCAAGAAGTTCAGCCCAGGAGGTAACAGGTGATAGGGAGGACATTCAATACTTTCGTAAGAGCTTGTTTTGAGTACATTTATTAATTATCTAACACATGACTGCATACTGGGCAGAAGCTGTAACAGCCTATTTAGGACTTAGATGCGTCTCTCGATCCGTTCGCATTCCTGTCCTCCCCCCAGCCCTCATTTCCACCCAGTGCTGCCCTTTCCCTGCCTGCACCAGCATGATTGTCTGTATGGTCCAGTTGTAAACTGGATCTCTGCAGTTGGCCAAAAAAAATGGAACCCCATTTGGAAGTTGAGAAGGAGTGATGAGGAGGCGACGGATGACAATGGGGACATCTGCTGTGTGCCAAAACCAGCATCTCCCAGAATCATAGAAAGGTTTGGATTGGAAGGCACCTTAAAGATCATCCTGTTCCAACCCCCCTGCCATGGGCAGGGACACCTTCCACTAGACCAGGTTGCTCAGAACCCCATCCAACAAGCTTGCCCACCATTTGGAAAGCAGTGCCAAGGAGGGAGGCGCTCACACTTAGAGCACCTGGATCTCTGCAGGCTTGTCTTAGGGATCCCATAATCAACTGACTGAGCAACTGGAGTTCGTTTGAACATGCAGAGTCCCATTATTCTTGAAAAGGATGAAGTGTGAATCATGATGGTGCGTACTTTGTTTGCATACTGGAATTTTCATCTTTCTTCCAAAGTAAAATGAGTCTGCATACGCCCTACAGCAGTGGTCATAATGTGTTTGGCCCTGGTCTAGTGGGAGGTGTCACTGCCCATGGCAGGGGGGTTGGAACAAGATGAGCTTTACAGTCCCTTCCCCAAACCATTCTATGATTCCATGAATCCGTGAAGAACAATAGCACAAGACAATTCATGTCTGGCAGTTGCTCATTGAAATCTGCCTTGAGTAAGACTTGAGTCTGCATTTCTGCAACGCAGCCCCGCTTTTGAGAGCAGCCTCCCCTTTCATTTCCTCTGCCTTAAGCAAATCTCTGTTTTTATTACTCATGCTCACTACTCTCACTTCTACTTACCAAATTTAGCTCAAGCCAGCCCTGAGTTTCCTCAATAACTCATGATATTATTTCCTCCAAGAGGCAGTGACTGCTGTGCTCCATTTGAGGGAACTCCAGAGTGGTGACAGCAGTGGGGGACTTCCTTAGATCGTGGCTTACTGGATGTGTCACCAAAATCCAGGAATGGATCCACAGGGTTCTGCAGTTAAGGAGTTTGTTGTGGAGCCATCCCATTGCCCTATCTCTGAAATTGGCTGGCGTATGTTTTTTTAAATTGAAAAACATTCCCGTTTTCTTAGCTATGGATCATCTGACTGAAGAGCATTGGCAAAGGTGACTCGGGAATAAAATGAGTAATATCTTCCAACCTGCTAGCTGGGAACAGAATAAAATGCCTGCAAGATCATTTTCTAGAACTGCTGAACGAGCTGAAGCAAACTTGTTTGTGGCTCTCCAGTTTTTAACGTAGGATTTACGAATGCTCCACAAGAGTCACCGTATTTTCTATTATAACACAGCAATGATTGTAAATATGTTAATATATCTCTGGAATATACCTGCTTAAGCAAGGATGTATATGTGTGAAGATACAGGTTGATTATTTATTATTTCAATCAGCAAAAGGCAGCCAAGCACATTTTATTTATGGTGAGTCTCAAATTATCTCTTTTCAGGCCATTACTTCTTTCATGGAAAATAGCAATCTGTCAAAATGCTTTCTAAGGTATGTGTTACATCTGCCCCTGAGTGATTTAGGTTTTTTCTTCTTAGGAAAATCATAAATTTTAGGGTGTTTCACTGTATAGCTTTAAGTAATTGTAGCTCTGGGGTCAATATTTCAACATCCATTCGTGTTGGAAAGCAGAAGAATTCTTTGCCTGTTTAGGTGAGGATTTACTTCTGCGGTTGGTTTTAACCTAGCAAATGAATAGAGGGGCTTGCCATCTAAGAAAATAGCTCAAAATATTTACTTTAAATAAAATGGAAGAAGAAAAAGACACTTTTAGAGCAGAACAGATAAGCATGTGTCTAGCAGGTATATATACTAAGGGCTTGCATCTGAGCACACCCACATTGCTTGGAGCAGGGCTTTCGTGCACTTCCACCAGAACATATTTTGCCAGGCATAAGGGAGATGCACACAGAGCTGGGGTTTGGTTTTCTTATGTACCTGAGTACTTTTGAATGGTTTGTCCATAATCCTCTCTAGCAGAAGTTCTCTCTACAACTACCTGAAAGGAGGTTGTAGTGAGGTGGGTGTTGATCTCTTCTCCTAGGTAACTAGTGACAGGGCAAGAGGGAATGGGCTTAAGTTGCACTGGGGGGAGGTTTAGGTTGGATATTAGGAAAAATTTGTATACCGAAAGAGTGTGAAGGTGTTGGAACAGGCTGCCAGGGAGGCAGTGGAGTCACCATCCCTGGAGGTGTTCAAAAAACGTGTAGATGTGACTCTTCAGAACATGGTTTAATGACCGTGATAATGTTGGGCAGATGGGTGGACTTGATGTTCTTGAAGGTCTTTCCCGATCTTAATGATTCTATGATTCCATGACTCTAAGTTTGGGACTATTGTGCTGGAGGCTGGACCGTGTCTGGACAACCTCAGCTGACATATCGATGGGAGAAACCACCAGATCTGAGTAAAATTAGAGTTTGCATTTCAAGAAATTTTAGGTGAGGACCCAAAGCCGTCACAGCTTTTAGGAGAGGAGACTTGAAGCTTTTCCCAAAAGCTTTGGCAGAATTGCTAGGCTGCAGTGTTTGGAAAAAAAACTTATCCATCCAGCTTTGGGAAGGAGACTTTTCATTTTTAAAAATGTGGATTTGTCTGCAAATAGCCTTAGTAAGACCAGGATCCTTTTGAACAGGAAGAAACTCTGTAGCTGTTGTGTTTGAAGATGGGACAGCGGTAGCTCCAACACCTATTTCTTCGTTATGTTTACTTATGTGTACATAGTTTGGATGGTTTTTCCTGTGCTATTAGTACCAGGTTATTTACTGGTTCCTTCAATTGTTGCTGTGTAGAATTCTGTGCTTTATTCGTGCAACATTTCTATCCTTTTACTGCTTTTAAGCATAGTAGCTTTAGCTTGCTGCTTGGCTGTTTTCCTGCTAAACTTAGCTGTGTCTGAATTCTTCTTAGCTGGCCACCGTCCTCCTTCATGCAGAGAAAGTTAAGCTGGCTTGGAAATGCCAAAAGATTAGTAGCAAGAGGACAAGGGGCAATGGTTTTAAACTAGAGAAGGATAGATTTAGATTGGACATTAGGAAGAAGTGCTTTACTATGAGTGTGGTGAAACACTGGCCTGGGTTGCCCAGGGAGGTGGTGGAGGCCCCATCCCTGGAGACGTTTGAGGTCAGTCCTGATGAGGCTCTGAGCAACCTACTCTAGTTGCAGATGTGCTTGCTTACTGCCAGGGGTTGGATTAGATGGCTTTTGGAGGTCCCTTCCAACCTAAACCAATCTATGATTCTATGATTGTTAGAATTTCCAAGAAATATTCATTAATATTTTAGGCTCCTATCATTTCTTTGTGCCTGATGCTGGTCAGACAGGTGTTGTTTCTATTTTGGTTTGGTTGTTCAAAGGATTCTGGTCCATCCTTAATGTATTTACTGAATTTTTCTCTATTTGATAGCCTAGACATTCCATGCAGCTAAAGTTGTGCTCTCAAATAAGTGTTCTTAGAGGCGCATTGTGTGAGGTGGGTGGAGAGAGTTCTTTTGTGCTTTGTAAGGCTAGGTCAGGTCAGGCCTTAAATCAACCCTGATTTTAAAAGATCCTCTTGCTGAATATTTTTCCCCTCTTATCATGGGAAGGACATTCTGCTTTACTTAAACCTTTACCATCTCTTTGGGCTAGAGAGTGGGAGATTAGGAGTGCAATCAAACCAGGCTTTAAAAATAGAGATGCTGAGCACTAGCTTTTGTTAGCTGTTTGGTCAGGCCATTGGTAACTGCTTCACAAGAAAGGATGTAAAGGATATCCCCCTTTTCCTCTCTCCCCCTTTTCTCTTCCCCT
>WEIS01052214.1:3397-26861 GCA_013389965.1 Todus mexicanus | reverse complement strand
TGCTTCCTTCTCCTTTCTTCTTCCAGAGAAGCTGAGTAAACATGAGACAATCTTCAAGGAAGTCTGCTTCCACCTTTCTCCTCAGAAAGCCTTGGCTTGTCTCCTCTCCAAGCCACAGCCAAGTCTCCTCCCATGCTCCCACTTACTGTCCTCCCACATGGATTCCCACCAGGTCCCCATCCCCTCCTCACACACAGACTGCAGCTGCATCTCACCTTCCCAGGGAGCAGGTCTCTGCATGGAAGCTGGGGTGATGTCCCCCAGTGCTCTCTGCTGCTGCCATCGGGGTCTCTGTCACCTGCCTCTCCTGTCCTCGTGGTCCTCTCTGGGATTTGGGATGACTCTCTTGGGATTGTGGTAGGGTTTGTCCATCTCCCTGCAGAAATGACCCATCTGTGCACTGATGATCACACGCCTCCATCCCTCCCACCCTCTCCTTCCAATCCCATTGCTGCTATGGGAGGCAGAGCTAATGCTTGGGCTCAGACCCAGGCTCTCCTCAGGTACCCCACAGCCAGTTCCCCATTTCTTGCCCTTCTGTAAAGTCTCCTGAATCCACCAAAGGCATCTCTGCCACCTCCTCCTCTGGGGTCCTTCCTACTTTGGTCCAGTGTGGCTTTTTCTGCTTGATATCTCATCTCATCTCATCTCACCTTATCATCTCATCTCATCTCTCATCCCATCCCATCCCATCCCATCCCAAGCACTCCAGTGCCTAACCCAGTGCCCTCAGTACAGTCAGGGTGGCTGAGGAGGCCGCCTTGGAGAGGACTTGTTAGTCACTTGCCTTTGATGACTCAGGCAAACCAGCTAAACCCATCAATGACCTGCTCAGAGACTTTGGGTTGTCTCTCCTGTTAGGAACAGGCAGCCGAGCAGCGCACTCACTGTCATGACTTCACAGAGAGTTGGTTTTAATCCGCTTTCCTGGGTACATTTCGGTTCCCCTAAAGTCTCCTGGAAGCCCCTCGCAGCCTCGTCGCTCTTCTGCAGAAAGCAGAAGTGGCTGCCCCACTCCTCGGCCTTTTCCAACCACCGCTGGATGTGTCCCCAAAGTGACGACAGAAATCCCCTTGTCCCAGGGAAGAGGCTTCTTAGAACGTCTGAAATCTGTGGAAAAATGGTGAGAGTGGGTGGCACGCTGCGAATAAATCATGGCACAGTGAGAGTCAAAGCCACAGACACTGGCCAGAACAGCACGAAGGACAGAGAGCCCTCACGCAACCACCATGCTCACTGTAAGGATGGTCCTGCTCCTGCTGCTCCTCACCTTCTCTCTGCACCACGCTACAGGTAAGGGATCTCCTGAGCCACCACTGCAGGTCAGGGCTTGGGATCCCCACTGGGGACCTTCTGTTGGGGAAGTCAGGCAGGAAACCTGGGCATGGAGCAGGGTCGGTGCTGCTGGCAGGAGGAGCAAGGTGGCATGTCCTGGGGTGGGCAGGGTGCCGTGTCCTGGGGTGCAGGGAAGGATGAGGAGGGTGCTGGGTGGCTTCAGCAAAGCCAGCCCTGGGGAGATGCTGCAGGAGCTTGGAGGAGACTCTGGCAGTCATTCCTCAGGTCTCAGCAGGATGAGCAAGTGGTTTGAGGAGGGGACCATGTGCAGCTGCTTGGAGCCTCCCAAAACAACTTGCAGGTTGTGCCCCCACCTTGGAAACTCCCAAAACCTCACCCCTAGATGGAGCACCCCAACCTCACCATGCACTTGGGCAGCTGCAGCAGTGTGGGCTGTGGGGTGCTGGGTCCCACGACATCCCCTTTCCGCTGCTGTCCACATTCCCAGTCCTGTGCTCACTGCCATAAAAGGAACCAAATCCCTGCTGTGGGAGCTGCCGAGAAGCTCCAGGGCCTCCATCCATGTCATCTTCTGCAATTAGCTGCAAAATGCTGCCAAGGGTGCTCACATCTGTCCCTTCTCTTCGCAGCCCACTTCACGACTATCGAATGCTGCTTCAAGTATGCACAGAAACCCATCCGACACATGCAGAGCTTCTACGAGACACCCAGCGACTGCTCCTTGCCAGCAGTGGTGTGAGTACCCCCGTGGTTTGCTCTCCACGCCCAGTACGGTGTCACAGTTGGGAAGGAGAGCAGCTCTCCCCATCCTGCCCTGCCCCATGGACACCCCACCCCAGCTGGGAGAACGTGCCTGAGGGGCTGTGGTAGGAAAGTAGCTCCGTGGGGTGGGCAGAGGGGGAAAATATGAGGGCTTGGTGCTTTCTGCTCATGCCAGTGAGCTGGGAAGATTCAGACATGCACTGTCAGCCCGAGGAGAGCATGAGCTGCTGGAGGTGGCTCCAAACCTCCAGCCACCCAGGATGGGGCTACACACGGGGAGGGGAGAAGTAGCACATGGGAATGGCTCATGGTTGGTGTTCTCATTCTCTTACCTCATTTCCTCGCTACAGGATTGTGGCTGCCACCGGAGCCGAGGTCTGTGCTGACCCCAAGAAGCCCTGGGTGAAGAAAGCCATGAAAAAGCTTAGGAGGAAAATATGAAATCCTCCTGCCGTCCACCATCCAACTGACTCATTCGGTCCTCCTGTCTCAGGAGGGAGCAGACGGTGCTCGCGGCACTTCTCCACAGGGTCCCGCGGCGATGGGCACCGTCACTGCAAGTGGAGCCAGCCCGTAAGCTGGTGGGACCAGGTGTCACAGCAGCATGGCCCCACAGGCCACCAGGTCCCTTTCACTGTCACTGCTCTGCCAGGACATGCCTCGTGGAGCAAATATTTATAATAAAGACTCACTGTCAGAAGTTGCTCTTTGGATTTTTCCTGATTCTTCAGCCCAAGGAGCAGATCCTCCAAGCCCAGGGCACGATGTGACCAAAACATCCCTTTGTCAGAGGCATGTTTCTCCAGGCTTGGAGCAAACCACGCCTGGTCACAGCATGCTTCGTTGGGAAGGTGACAGTGGGGCCAGGTCTTGACCCATAGGTCAAGGATCCATAGGTGAGCTACCCTCACCCGTAGGCTGTAGGCCCTTCCAGCTTGCTCTCCGCCCCACAGGCTTTACAGACGCTCCAAAATGAGGCGCTCAAGAAAGGAGGGTTCAGGGAGAAGATACTGACCTGCTAACCTTGTTAGCTCCCAAAAATGCTGGTGGTCACTCCAAAACAAGTGAGGGAGATGATAAATACTGTCCGCAGTGCCAGGAGGGTGAGGACACAACCCCTTCAGCTGGGCAGGAGGTGTGCCAGCTGACACCCTTTGCAGCACCAGGGCAGGGCAGGAGCAGCCCTGGTTGTGAACACCAGGCTGATGGTCCATAGCGTCCAGGAGAGGAGCAAAGTGCACATGGGAAAACCTCAGAAAGGTGAAGGCAAGAGATGTGGTAAATGCCACGGACCGGTCCTCAACCTAAAGCTCCATCAGTGCTCCATGCTCACGATCAGAAAAGGGGGCAGGGTTGTATTTTCTGCTATATCATGGGGACCTAATTGGACCTAATGCTCACCTAGTTTTGCAGCACAGGAGACAGGAAAAACCATCCCAAATGACATTTTTGCTCACCAGTCATGACCACCAGGAGGTAACGCAGTGATGGAAAGGAAAGCTGAAGCACAATCAGATTTTGAGTGACACACGTCTGACGGATGGAGCTCAGCTGTTCACAGACACACTGTTCCCAGGTTACACCTTCACAGCACGTACCACTGAGGGCTACGATGGCCACGAGCGGCCAGGCTGCCTGCTGGAGGAAACAATGGATGTGCAAGTAGCCGTGCAAGGTGGAAAGATTGACTGTAGACACTCCCAGTCTGTATTTCCTAAGCTCTTCAAACACTTGACTTACTGTCCTGGTTTGGGTTAGAACAGAGCTAATTCTGTTCAGTCCCTTCCAACCCAAACCATTCTGATTCTGCTGGTGTCTGCTCGTCCCTGGACGGGGACAACTCCTCCTGGAGCCAGCTCATCCTTGTCAGGCAGATCCAACAACTGCGTGGTTGGTCCTGAGCTGACGCCTCTTGAGCCATGAGAACCACCCCAGGGCCAGACCCCATCCTGTGCCAGAGGGGACACGAGCTGCTCGACCTTCCCCGGCGAGCAGCCTGACAAAGGACGCGGTTCGGCGCCAGCTCTTGCACATGGATGTGTATTTTAATAAAAATAATTCTGTCAATATACAGCAGAACGTTCATTTCTTTACCATATTTCCAGTATATTTTCAATAGGTTTTTTTCTCCGGTAAAATCCTCCCCCCCACACCCCATCCCCTTTTTGAAGTTTTCATGCGAAGCGTCAGATATAACTTAAGAATACACAAATACCAAGCGTAGACTGAATCGATGTGCACAAGTTGTGTCATGTCCATTGAGCCAATGTTGGACCGAAGAGGAGAAGCCCTCTCCAGAGGCAACGAGGAGGCTGGAGCGGCAGAGGGAGATCTGCTCCGTTGCCATCTGACGGTGGCCGCTCCTCCAGGGCTGGTTGGAAGCCTTCGGAGACCTCGTGCCCCGTGCTCCAGCTGAGGTTTCATACCTGAGTTTTGGGCAACCCACAGAAGAGAGGTCAGTGCGTGGTGGGCAGGTCCTGGGGCTCGCACCGCTGAGCGGGATGCGTGCAAGAGCATCAGGTGCTGGCAGCCTTCTCCTGCCTCCTGCTGTGGAGAGTGGTGAAGAACGTGCACAGGTAGGACCGAAAGAGACAATCCCAACCATCCGCCTGTGCAGAGTCCTTGGTCTGGAAGAGTCACCACACTTGTAGTTTTAAAGGTTTTCTTTAAAATCCTGATTATCTCCAGAGCTGCGGCTGCTGCTGCTGCTTCTCCTTCCACCAGGTTTGAGCTCAGCCTGCAAACTCCCCTGTGCTCCCTCCCAGGGGAAGATGCAGCCAAAGGCCTCCTGAGTGAAGGGGTCAGAGCACGCGCCTGGACCCAACTGGAGGCACCAGAGAAAAGGTGTCTGCCTGGCCAGAGGAAGTCCAGTGAGGAGCAGAAGGTCTATGTGGCCTCCAGGAGTGTTTCTGAGGCAATGTGAATGTAAATCTCACACACAATTTGGCTTCCAGAGTGTTTATCTCCTCTTGGAGGTAAACATCTGGCAGGATGTGTGCTCCTCACACCTACTCCTCATCTTGCTGGGCACTGCCCCAGCTCAAAGCTGCAGGCTCCAAGCTCTGGTGTGGGATGCAGGGAGAGGGACAGACACACCACAGTCACTCCTCCATCACCTGCCACCGCTTGCTGCAAGGAAGGATGGTGCACAGTAGCTAGTGCTTCCTCTGGAAGAAGCCTCCAGGTTCTCAACCACTGCCCTTTCCTCCCCGTATCTGCTGTAGCTCCCCCCACACTCATCCCACCTACACTTCCCTCAGCACTCTGGCCTACACAGCATGTGGCTCACAGGAGCTTCTGGCTCTGAGGAAGAGCTTCTAGACTGCAGCTCCCTCCACCACTCATTCTTCTGGGGTAGAAGGGTCCCAGCAGCACACAGCACATGCCCACCATCATGTCCCGTCCCCTTGGCTCTTTTGCAGGAACACCTAGAGACAAGTGTGTTCAGCTGGAGTCCCAACACCAGCACTCTACAGACCTACTCCCCTCTGGATCCACCACTCAGGCTGCCGTAGCATGGGCAGGGTTTGAAGGAAGTTGCTCCTTCTGCAGTAGGGACTCCTGGGTGGACCAGGCCCATCTTTCGAAGGAACATGTTCCTTCTCTCATGCTGTGACCAGCTCCACAGGGCCTCACTGTGCCCAGGACTGAAGATTGATGGACCTCTCTGCCCACTGCCCTGTGGGGCAGCTGAAGTCTGCACGCTGCTTCTTCACGGACAGAACTTGCTGGCCCTGTGGTGTGCACCGTGCAGCTTCATGCCACTCACAGGCTGCTCTTCAGCCTGGCTACCACTGATCAGCGCCACCATCAACCCGTCCATCAGCCCCACCATGGCAGAGGGGACTCTGGAACTTGCATCTCAGCAACACATGAGCAGTAAAGCACCAAAGCACTGCAGCGTCCCAGCAAGCCAATACGGTTTGCTTTGCTGGAGGAGGACACGGTTCATCACCCCTGATGTCTAAGGCGGAAAGTGAGAAATTGAATCCCCAGAGCTACTTAGGGCAGCTCTGGTTGCTCCAGTTGTTCAAGGGAGCCTGAAGAACAAAGCTATTTAAAGAATGGTAGATGCCTTAATAAGACTAAGGAAAAATAAGGACATGGCTTAAGGACAGGTAGAGGTGTCACTGTGGAAACCAGAAGACCCAGATGCATGGAGCCATGAGCAATGACACTCCCAACAGGGTCGACTCTCCACACCAGTCAGAGTTGCATCTCCTGATGTCCAAATCAGGTTGGTGGCAGCACTATGAGCACCACCAGGATGTTGGAAATGGGAACAGGCTATGGCACCAACAACCACACATCTTTCACTCTGGAGGTCCCTCTCCACACACAAAGGCTCAGTTTCTAACCAGGTTCCAGAAGATCAGCAGAAGCGCTAGCCAACCCAGCTGCCAGGTGATGAGATCCTCTACGGTGACAAGACAGGATGGTCACACACAGGTCTGCTCCTTTAGGCCACTGCAGCAGAAGCAAGATCAGGAAAAGCAGTTGGAGTTGCCATGTCTACGCTCAACAAACACGTTGTTGGCACGAGCCACAGAGCTGACCCTGGTCCCAAAGCGCCTCTCACAGTGCCAAATGCTGCAGGAACCACTGCTGGTGGTCACAGAGGTGGGAGGATACTGGGATGGTGGGAAGCAAAGGAGCAAGCAGGGAGACCTGGTAGCAGTAAGAAGTTGTCCCAAACCATGCTGGCTTTGACAGCACATCTAAGGACACATGGGCGAGAGATTGGTGCCCTCCTTGCACACAGAAGAGCTTGACTGAGACCTCACTAAACCCTCTAAGTCTTCAAACACCTTTTACTGAACAGGTGTTAATCCAAGGATCACGGAGCAGCAAGAGAAATCATCTGGAACAAGATGGTTCCAAGGGGAACCAAGAGGAGCAGGTCTTGGCTGCCCTGGTACAGGTGAGATGTCCACAAACTGGAATGCATCTGGCAGAGGCCACTAAGACAGTCAGAGGCTGGAGAAAAAGGTGTAAGAGATGGATACACCTCCCAGAAACAATTATCCCAGCTACTCCAATGCCTCCAACTCCCAAATCGATCCTTCACCTTACTCTGAAGTTCTCCCATGTCACTGTTGATGGGACTGTTCTCACTGACTGCTTGTGGGCACAGCACCAACCCTTGCCCATGTGGAGAAAAGCCTGGTGATGTCATTCAGCTCCATGAAGCTCTCTCCACAGAACCACTGAAGGACACTTGAACCAAGGTTCAAAATCTGGAGTTCCCAAAACATTCTTCTCAAAGAGCCACTTAACAGGGAGTACATTGGGCTCAAAACCAAAGCCTGAGATGTGCAGGGCAGCAGGTCACCACCCCTGGAAACAGATTTTCAGCAGGTCCCTGTGAAACGTCACCCTTCTAAGAGGCTCCTGCTGCAATGCTGAGTTTGAGGAAGGCAGGTGGAGTCGTTGGTGACTGAGCACAAGCTGGAATGGGCTTGCCGCTGTAGGTTACGGTTCCTTGGTGGCGATTCTGGACTGGGGAGTTGAGACCTTCTGAACGTGCAGAGCTGGAAGAGGTTTAGTTGTTGGAGTTGTGGCATGTCACATTTCTGAGAAGGACACCACAGCTAGAAAGCCTCTCCTGGGGCGGCATGGTGAGAAATGTTGCCTGTGACCAGTGTCTGGCTGTGGTCGGGAAAACCTTCTTCTAGGATCTGGAGTCAGTCCAGCAGAGAGCAACCTATGGAAGTCCAACTTGCAATGCCATCAGCTTTACAACAGAATCAGAATCACAGAATTACCTAGGTTGGAAAAGACTTCTAAGATCATCAAGTTCAACCATTTACCCAACTCTACCAAGTCCAACACTACATCATGTCCCCAAGGACCACGTCTATGCAGCTTTTAGCGTAGCAGCAGAGACCTTGTCACTCTCACCAAGAAATGGGAAGCCACCAGTTTCCACTACAGGCTACACAATCTGGCACGGCTTTACTGAAGGACTCCTGGAGAAGTGACACTGTGAAGCAGAGTCTCTGCTGGGACGTTCTTAGTTCATCTGGTTCTGAGCAGAGCATGAGGCACTTGAAATAACAGATCCCAAATCACGCCTATAGAAGTTATTTTTAAACGGCACATGGTTCGGTGTCCAGCCACATTCCAAGTTCAAGACTTCAATTCAGTTTAGTTCTGTTCGGTTTTCAAAATGATCGCAACAATTCAAACCAAGTCTCAGTTGAGAAGAAACCATCAAGGAGCAGGCAGGGAGAGTCAAAAGACCAAGAGGCTTTGAAAAATAACCCGGGAAAACCCAGTCAGAAATCTCATCTAGGAATCAGGGGTGAATTGAAGGCTCCACCTACACCCCACCACACACCACAGTCACGCTTATCTTTCCCACAGTGAGTCACGGCCGTGTCAGTCGGAACCTGAGCACAAGCAGAAACCTCTGGTGAAAACACAAGAACAACTGAAATTAAAAATACCAAGTAACAGGTAGGGGACAGGTATATCACAGCAGAAATGCCTTTGTACTCCTCAGAGAACAGAATCAGGACACGAGGTAGAAGAGCTGGCGAGAAGCTGGCAGCGGCAATGGGCGTTGGTTACAGCTGTGAGGCCAGTTAGGAACTAGGTCAAGTGGAAAAGGAAAACCAACCTGAGCTAGCGCTGCTGCTTTGAGTGCAAGCGGTAGAACACATCAACTGCTGCCTGGTCTACAGGGATCTGCTGCCACTACTTGATGCATATCGTCAGTAGCAGCAAAAGCAACCCACAATTAAGAGTGTGGCCACTCTGCACTAACCCTGATACAGCAGCAAGATGGTTTCTACCACAGGAAGGGTCTCCATGAGAAGCCAGAGAGATCAACTCAGCACACATTTCTTGGCACCAGAATAACCAGGTATCAAGGAGCATCTCCTGGGGTTTTTGTAGCTAAAGGGAAACCAAACTAGAAGAAAATGCTCCAGGATAGTTACCACAGCTTGGCTGAGAGACCAAGAGAGGCGTTAATATGACACATGACAAAGAGACCTGGCTCAAAGGAGCCACAAAGAGAAGGAACAAGAGGAACTCAGAAAGAGGTAAAGATGGTGTTGCTACAAAGATGAGAGAGAGGTTTGACTGCAGCCAGAGAGTGGCAAGCTCTCTGGTGGTGATCAAAGGCAGAGGAAGTCTCCAAAGGTGAAAGGCAAAGCCAGGAACTAGAGTATTTCCAACCCAAGTAGCCGCCACCAGCCCATCAGTGTGGGTCTAAGACCTGCAGAAGAACCTCTCACCAGGCCAAGCTCACAAGGTTCAGAGCTCCCCCTGCTTTTTTCAACTACACGAGGCCATGTAATAGAAACATCTCCTCCATCTCTAAATCTTGTGTTGCCTGTTCTCTTAGGCCACCACCACCAGAGTTGCCTCTATCCATTGTACACCTTCAGTGACAGGCCACCTCCAATGCCATCTGCACATTCACTGCTAGTCTTCTGCAGGGCTGGGGACACCTGCCCCCTTCTCTGTCCTGATTTCAGCTCTCATGTTCCAGCTGCAAATCAAACCTGCAAGTGCAGAAAAGCCGCAAAGCTCAGAGCTACTGCACAGAGGTCACACCCCACCTTCCTCTCTCTAGTGGCACGCAGGTTCTCTTGCTGGTTGAAGCCCTGGCACAGGCTAACCTCCATTTTAAGGGCAAACTTCAACACAATCTGTCCATCTTTCATCGACCATTCCAAAAAACTAAAAAAACCGCATGAACAGCAGCACAACACACGTTAGATCTGAGCTCCTCTGGGTGCTCCTCAGAGATACGGATCTAAAAATTCATGCGGTGCAGAATGCCCATTCCTCTCCTGCAGCTGGATGGAACCTGCAGCCTCCCAGTGTGCAAAGTCCACGGTCCTGAGAACTCACCGGTGGAACGTACATGCTCAGAAACACTTAAAAGTAGATTGAATGCCAAAAGCTTTGTCCCTGGGCCTGATACATACCACAGCAGGGACACATTAGTTCATCTTACTTGGAGGTAACTCATCCATAGATCCTTGTGAGTCACTTTTGGGCCTGAAACTAAAATAATTTCCTTAGCAAACCTTAAATAAAACATTGGTGCTCCCTTCTGACCTGCTCAGGCTGTACAAAGCTAGTACTGATCCTAACCTGCAACTTGAGCTTGGCATGTTCCACCTGCAAGGGCAAGCACGGCCCGCACCGGTGTTCTGAAGACACTTCTAAACTTCAGAAGTGCTCACGTAGGTCAGTGTCATGTGGAGGGATCCATAAATATCATTAATTTTGAGTCTCCATGCCAGAGCATAGAGAAAAAGGGGGATTTGTGATTTAACACAAAACCTGACAGCCTGATCGGACACCACCCACGGACGTTTCTTTGCAGGCTAACATGAGCTGCTGGATTTACCTGTTTCTCAGGGCTCTGAGATGCTTCTACAGCACAGCCACTAACTTAGGCAACACCAAGTCTCACAAAGACAAGCTTTGAGAGCCTTGCACTCTTAGGAGAGGACGCACCACGAAGGACCAAGCTCCTCCAATTCCCATGGTCAGTGCGTGATGGCACCTACCTCACCAGGCCTCCTGCGGGGTTGTGTGATGTGTACGGCTGGGACCGAGTCTCTGGGCAATAAATACATCGATGACTTTGTGGAGGTGGAAGACACCTTTTTAATAAACAGGATTCAAATAAAATAAAAAAAAAAATTAATCCCTCTGAACTGCCACTGCGAGAAGAGTTCAGATATAACTAGCACAGAAGATGATGCTGCATGTGCACGATGGAGGGAGAAGGGAAGAAAAGAACAAGCTGTCACCAACTTGATGGAGCTTCCTCGGGAAATCAGCAGAAACCAGCTCAGCAAAACTCGCCAGATAAAATATCGGTGGATCCATGAGAAACAACTCAAATCAAAATAAAGAGAAATCCCTACATCGGAAGGCGCTACATTAGAATAACCAGCGAAATACCGAGTGCCGCTGGAGCCGCAGCGGTGGCAGGAGACAGGTACGACCCGCCCGTCGCTCCTGGGGTCAGGAACAGCCCCGCGGTGAGGGCCTCGCTCGCTCCTTTCACAGGCAGTGTGTGCGTGCGCGCTAGAGGGGGTGTTGGTGGCAGGGAGGTCAGGCTATCGAACGAGGTGGTGGTGTAGAGTGGCAGCAACGGAGGGTGAAGGGCAGCACTCCACGATGTCAACTCCAGCTTGCTCTGGTGGCTAGTGCAAATAGTCGTCTACTCTGGCAAAGGAGCAGGAGCCCAAACCCACGCGCGCCATGAGCCGCAAACACTCCGAGGCCTGGCCCAGGGCAAGCATCAGCGGGGGCTGCTTTGGCAGGTTCTGAGATTCTGTGGGGGCAAAAAAAGAAATGGGTTTAGAAGAGGTGTCCTGGTGGTGCGCCGGCTTGCTGGCACCCGGGTCCCCCTCAGTCCCACCTGGGCACCAAGCCCAGAGTTCCAGCAGATGGTGCTGGCTCTGGAAGGAAGCTACTCCTGCGTACTGCTGGCTCTGCACTGCGGCTCCTCCACACACCCCATCACCTGTGACACGTCCCAGGTGGGGCTACAGCTCAACAGGGCCTTTGAGAAAGTGTTGCTGGGGTGGCCAGAGCAAGAATCACAGAATCACAGAATTTCCTAGACTGGAAAAGACCTTGAAGATCATCTAGTACGATCATTAATCATTAATTCTTAAAAAAGGCAGTGGAGCTCCTGCTACCTCAGCGTCTGCCAGAAAACCCTCAAAGCATGAGATGAAAGCATGGAAGAAAAAGGAAAGACAGGAGAAANGTTTGGAGAAGAGGAGGCTGAGGGGGGACCTCATTGCCCTCTGCAACTCCCTGAAAGGAGGTTATGGAGAGGTGGGTGTTGGCCTCTTCTCCTTGAAGTAACTAATGACAGAAGCAGAGGGAATGGTCTGAAGTTGCAGCAGGGGAGGCTTAGATCAGATATCAGGAAGAAATTCTTTACAGAAAGAGTGGTGAGGCACCGGAACAGCCTCCCCAGGGAGGTGGTTGAGTCACCATCCCTGGAGGTGTTTAAGAAACGTGTAGACGTGGTGCTTCAGGCCATGCTCTAGAGGCAGCCATGGAGGGGGTTATTTTGTGTTTTTTCGAGCTTGTGTTGATCGAGGTATTGAAGTTTTTGTTGTTGTGGGTATGGTTGGACTCAATGATCTAGGAGGTCCTTTCCAACCATGAACATTCTGTGATTCTGAGTTTGAAGCCCACCAGCTTGGACGCAACTGGCCTCTAGGGCATTGGGAATCTTTGGTACATGGCATTTGGGGAAGCAGCAACAGGTACAAAGGAAATCAGAAGATGTCCCGAATCCTGCTGCCTGGGGAGCAACCACAACCAAAATGTATGTCCAGATGTGGTCCCTACATCCATCAACAGCCCTGTGCCCATCCTCCCTCTTGCATGGACCAAAGGCTGCCCACCTCTGCAAGGTACCTGTGGCTGTCTGGGCTCTGCAGGAGCACACAGGGTTTGGCCAAAGTTGCCTAATGGTGACCAAGGTTGGGACTTTGGGTCTTAGAGGGTCCTGATGGTTTAAGGGAGATGCCATATGGACCCGTGTCCCAGAGCATGGAGGGGGCTATTGGTGAGCTGCTGGGGGGACAGTGGAGTGAAGGGATGGGCACTGATGCTCTGTTTCATCTTTCCTCCCTACAGACCAATGCCACCTCAAAGGTGAGTCACTGACACCGTCAAGGACCACAGGGGGATGGTCTTTGCTGCTGGTGGGGGGATGGCCTTTGGTTAAGCCCTACTGGGCTGGGATCCAAGAGACTAGGGTTTAAATGTCCCCCTTCCCAGAGGCTCCGAGATGAGCAGGACCTCCAAAAAATAGCAGGGCTTGGGCAGTCATGTCCAAGGGAATGAAGGACACGCGCTTTCCAGTCTGGAGCTGGGAGGTTCAGTCCAAGTCCTTTATGCTATCACTAGTACTTTCAGCTCTCGCTGTGTTGCTCAGTCTTCTGGAAACAGATCAGTGGAGCCTCAGGAGATCGTGCTTGCATCTGCTCCTGCTGGCCAGGCTTGTGGGCCATATCCAGCCATGGAGAGAAGGCACCATGCTGGGCTGAGGTTGGCCCTCATCCCCAGATGGTTTGTCTTGCTCATTATTGCTTTGATGCTCCTGGACTACTTTAGGTACCTATGTTTTTGTAGTTACCACCACACAGAGGCTGAATATGCCCCCAAATCCCTATAGATCATCTCTTCTAGTAGGTCAAACAGGCCCGTTCTGTGGTCCTGAAAGAGAAAGATTTGGCACATCTCAGCAGCTTGAACTCAACTCCCTCCCCAAATGGTGTAGTTTTGTCCTTGGTGCCCACCAGGAGTGGTCCCTGGCCAGCCTCTCTTGAAATGATGCTCACGTGAAGAAGTGTTGACTGGCCGGGCCAGACTTGGGCAGGACATACCCATGTCCTGGTCTGGATTCGTTTCTTGACACCACCAATGTGGAAGAGGGGGCCAGGGAACTGTTTTCTTTCCTAGATGGATGAGGTGAGAGATTTCATAATTCCCAGGAGGGACTACAGGCTCCATACTGGGTTGGTTGATTTGGGTGACGTCTCTTGATAGTGCATGGATCACCTTGGCTGGTTTTGAGAAGCTGAGAGCAGTGACCTTATTGGGGACATGGTTCCCAGAGTTGGTGGGCTGACAGTTCTCACCACTGGTTACTGCCCAGGGACCCCGCACGCTTTGGTGAACTCTGCCTCCTATCAGGGTTCTGAAGGTACACCAAACACCTCAAAGCGATAGAATTTGGCGTTGTATTTTTGAGAGAAGACATAGATGACCATGACGGTCCCAGGTCCCCTCTAGTCTCGGGGACAGCAGCTGCTCTGTCTTCCTTGAGCTGTGGAAGGATGGTCGTTGTGGAGGTGGTGGCTGCCTGGTCTCTGCACTCAAATGAGTTGTCTCCTTTCTCTTTCTTCTTGCTTTAGGCCAGTCCCAGCCGTCAAAGTCCAAGCAACCTCCTTCCCTTTGAAGAAGTGACAACTCAAGGACACCTTAAGCCCGTCCTTCCTGAGCTGGCTCTCCTGATTTGCACTGCTGCTGGCGACAGGGGTCTTTTATTCCTCTCTTATTTGTCTTTTGATACCAGAGGACTATTTTTGTAAGACAAACTAATGTATTCAGCACAAAAACTGTAGTGGTAGGGGGGAGGAGAGGGAAAATCGGTACCGTGATGTAACCAAGGGTTGGGGTGGGCTGGCAGTGGGGTTACCACGATGGGAGACGCCACCACAGCTCCTGGCATCGCTTCCTTGCCAATTTACCCCCCTCAGTTGTAGGGTTTTTTTCCTTGACATTGCACATGGGCCGGGATGGGGTGACTTAGGGTCGAGAGAACATCCAACACTGACTTCAGATGCTGACGACAGGGACAGCGAAAGCCGTGTAATATCCTTCTAGCTACCTCTTCCTTCTCCTCCAGGTCTGGTGGGACCCAACCACCACCTGCTGACACCAGAATTCGATGCTGGGCATTGTCTCCGGGGAGACATTTGCCGTGAGAGAAAAGTGTTTTCCAGTTTGGACTGTGCCATACAGTGTTGGGACATTTCCATGAAGGATCTAAGTTCTTGGGCTCCTCTTGGCCTCCTGCCTGATTGCACGACTCAAACCAGTGACAATCCTGGGGCCGTACCTGGAAGGAGGAGCTGTCTGGGATATGATTTAATGTCTGAAGTGCTGGTGGCAGCTGGTTACCAAGGTGCTTTCAAGGGGCTCAGGAGCCCTCCACAAACGTTACGTGTTCCCTGCTCATGGGGCAAGCCCAGCAGTGGCTCTGTGAGCTGCTAACACACTGCTGTCCAAAGGGGGAAGGAGCCACAAGCCGGGAACAAGAGCAGGAGGACCTCCTGCCTGTGTCATTGGCTTGCCCAAAGGCCTTGGCCAAGCCGTTGCATTTCTCTGTGCCTCAGTTTCCCCCCCGTCTGTAAAATGGGGGCTAATACCTACCTCACAGGGGTGTTGTGAGGTTGAACAAACTGATGCCTTGAAAGGGCTTTACAATCCTCAGATGAAAGGTGCTGTTGACCTGCACAGTTCTATACCGTGCCACTTTCCTGTGACTTGACATGCGGCTCTGTCAGGGTCTGAAATGAAAACAAAGGCTTCGTACAGTCCCTTGTCTCCTCTGATTCTTTTCTTCTTCAAAAGTTCCTTAACCCTTAGGCACTGAGGACGCTGGCTCTCCCACCACACCAGTTCCAGACATACCTGCAACTCCTTCTGTTAGACCTGGGATCGTTTGGTCCACCTGTGTGAGACATCTCACCTACCTTGGTGGAGATCCCATCTGTCCTAGGACAAGTTTTTGGAGATGTGTCCAACCAACGTCCAGGGAAGTGGCGGAATCCCCATCCCTGGAGGTATTTTGAGTGGTGTAGACGTAGTGCTGAGGGATATGATTTAGTCAAGGTCTTGCCAGTGTTGGGTTAATGATTGGACTAGATGATCTTAAAGGTCTTTTCCAGTCTAGGAGATTCTGTGATTCTGTGATTAAAGGCCTTTCATGATATAGAATCATAGGATCAGGGGATGCCTTGGGTTGGAAGGGACCTCTAAAGGTCATATAATCCAACCCCCCTGCACTGAGCAGGGACATCCCCGACTAGAGCAGGTTGCTCAGAGCCCCACCAAGCCTGACCTTGAATGTCTCCAGGGATGGAGCCTCCACCACCTCCCTGGGCAACCTGTTCCAGTGTTCCACCACCCTCATAGTAAAGAACTTCTTCCTAAAGAAGGCTCAGTGACAACCCTCAGGAAACTGTTCTGGTATTTCATCATCCCCAGCGTTACCAAGTGGGCTGCTAATTGCAGGTTGTGGTTAAGGTCACCTTAACCTAAGCTGCCCTTATTCTCTCATGATCAGCCTTCGTTCTGAAGTCTTTGGTCATGCACATGGGCCTTCCCTGAAGCTTCTCTGGTACCTGTATATTTTTCTTGGTTGGTGGATATCCAGGTGGGGTGTAGGATCCAGAAGCTCCACTTACTTCCATAAGATGTCGCAAAATCAGTGTCATTTAGGGACCTTTGGAGATCATCCTCAGATGACCTCCAGAGGACCAGGTAAATGAACCGGTCTCTAACCCTTCCCAAGGTCCCATTCTTTTTAGTGATGTCCCAAGGACTTCTGATGTGGTTGGGCTTGAGGAAGAGCCTATGGAGCTTCTGGAGAGGGCAACCCCTGCTCCTTGCCTGTGAATGCTGTCCCTTCTACTGCCCAGTGTAGGTGTTAGCAGAGGGTTAAACAGTTGGAGAGGGCTTGGACGAGTTGCTGCAATGATGAGGTGGTTGGAGAAAACTTTTCTCAGTGAGTCGGTCCATTTAGCTTAATGACAAAATGAGGTCTGGCAGTGTGGCCCTCAAAAATAACACACCTTAATGTGAGGCCAGCAATTGAATGAGCACATCAAGCTGATGCCGTGTCCCTGGGCTTGGATTCTTGCCCATTAGTGTCACCTACGTGGCCATCACACTCCCCTTTGTCTCCTCCTGTTGCTGGTGAGGAGAGACAGGGACTTCACAGTCCTCAGCTATCCAAACTTCACCAACAGTGCAGAGCTGGGACATGCACATTTGGGCCAAAACCTGAGCTATTCAGGGTAGAAAGGAACGAGTAGAAAACTCAGTTTCTGGTCTCGGGGATCCTGCAGAGATGTTCTGGTCCAAGGCTCTGCTCAGCAGCACAGTAAGTACTCAAAGATATTTTCACCCTTCTCAAAGACTCTTTCTCCACCTGGGAGATGTCCTGATGCGTGTCAGCAGAATTTCTCGAGGTGGACTCACTGTGCCATGGTGCCAGGTGACCCATCACATCCCTTTTCCCCAGGCAAGAGCGGCATTGCTGAGAACAAACCCTCCCGATCCACATGCCCAGACAAACCCAGCTCCTCTGCTGTCGAGCTACCAGCTGGCTGCTTGCTTGGAGCACAAGTGTGAGAAGATCATCATTTAGGGGTGATGCACGATGGTCTGTTCGTTGACTTTGTCTAACCTGAGGTGCTCACAGGGAGAGCAGATGGGTGATGTCCATCCTGATGCACCCACAAATGCCTGTGGTCCATGGGATGGGTAAGACTAGTTAGAGATATTTGTGAATCCAGGCAGGACTTTGGGGTGTCCACATGACACTAGATGGCAGCAAATGACCACGAATTCCTCTGCTCGGCCCTCAATTGTGGCTGGGAATTCCAGGGGCCAGATCCTCAAGTGCAGCTTTTCTCTTTGCTCTTTCTCCCCTGCCCCATCATGTGCCAAGCCATAAAAAGCGTGAGCTGGGCATGAAAGCTGCCCGAGTGTCTCTGATCACTCGTTGAGTTTGAAGTTGGTCCAAGTGGAGCTTCCCTCTTTGTAAAGGGGTCCACTGCAAGCTTGGAGACCTTAGGAAAATGATGGTGGAGAGGTTAAAAACCAATGTCCTTCACCGTACTGTGTCTCCAGCATCAAAAGCACCTTCTTGGCTGACAGGGTCTTGCTCAGACAGCATGTGGGTGGTGAAGGAGCAAGGGGAAAGCTCCTGTGGTGGTGGTGGTCCTGGGTCAGTCATTTCACTGAAGCCCTGGGGGCACTGAGGGGGATTGAGATGTGTGTCACGGTCTCATCTGCTACATAAATGTCCTTCAGTCTCCCTCAGGCTTGGAGGAGTGGGTGTAGGGTAGAGGATAAGACCACTTTTACCTTCATCACCTCAGTGTTTCTGGGCGCTTGTTCAAGCTTTGCTACTATAGAGGCCAACTCACCTATCCCACCTGTCCCCGTTTGCACGTTGAGGTGGAGACCAGCACCAGACTGAGTACAGTGAGTGTTGTAACCTGCCCATCTCCACTTTTTGGCACTGGCCTGGATGTTTCTTGCGACAAAATTGTCCTGGGAGGTTGGATCTCACTGTTTTCCCTCCAGTCAGGTAAGAGAGAACCTGGGACTATGATCACAGAATCACAGACCGTTGGGGATTGGAAGGGACCTCGAAAGATCATCTAGTCCAATCCTCCCCCATTGCTGGAGCAGGATCACCCAGACCAAGTCCCACAGGAACTCGTCCAGGCGGCTTTGAAACATCTCCAGAGAAGGAGACTCCACAACCCCCACGGGCAGCCTGGGCCAGGCTCTGGCACCCTCACTGCAAAGAAATTTCTCCTAATATTCAAGTGGAACCTCCTATGATTATGGAGACCTGTGCTGAAACTCCATCCACCTCCAGTGAGGTCTTGAGCAAGGGCTGAGGCTGATGCTTCACTGGCGGTTTGAGTGATCCTTTTGCATGTGCATTTCTCATCTATCTGAGTCAGAGTCTGTCAGGTTGAAATGGGGAAGATAAAAAACCCTTCCTGGCTGGCTCAGGAGAACATGTCTACATCAAACGGCTTTATGTTGTACAAGCTGGAGAGAGCCACCACACTTTTAATTCCCAGTAACATCCTGGAAGATAGGATGAGTCCATCTCCTTCGTCTCTCCAGTCTGATGCCCAGTTTCCAACAGCAACAAATCCAGATGTTTCAGAAGACAGGTGGAGCAAAGCCCTGCTCCTTTCATCCCCGATGGAGCCTGGTGCCAGTTCTTTGGCCTGTCCTGCTATAACTACCCTTACATTCTTCAACCCTGCAGTGTTGGAGACCTCACACCACTCCAGAAAGCATCTTCCTCTGCCTTGCTCCCCATGGTACAAATGTTTTCTCCTGCTTTGGTCTGATTTACCGACCTCTGTCTTCTCCCTGCACTGAGATGCTCCAGGTCCTGTGAAAATGAACTGGAGGAGCAGGTAAGTTGGGATAAGTTGGGTGAGTCATCTCCAGTGATGTCTCTTTGCACAGCTGCTTTGCTTGCCGGTGTCTCATCGCTGTCAGCATTCTTGCCAAGACTTCTGAGGTCCCTGCACACCAAGCGCTTCTCAAACAGCAGAACTGAGAGCTCGTGATCCAGCCTACTGTGAAATTAGTAAGGTCCTCTGGGCTTTCTGGACACTTTCATTCATACCAAGGCTGATTAGGGGGTGTAGGAGTGTCTTAACATCTCCCAGGCTTCCTTTTAACACGGTGGCCTCCTCGGTACTAAAGATCCAGGTGATATGACAGCCTCAACCTGGCAGCAAGGTCCTGCTGAACTGGTAGGGCTCATCTGGGCCCATTCTGGTCCTGGAGGTGGCCAAGGAGGTGTGACACTGTAGGGAAACAGCTCTAGTGACAGCAGAGTGGAGGCTACAAGCTTCTCATCTCCTTGTCGGCAACTCCAGCCGGAGACTGAGCTACTGATCACAAGTAGATCTGGCCAGGACACTGAACCTGGGTTAAGTCCTGCCCTTGAGGCAGGGCTGATGTAGCTTACTGGGAGGAGAACACCGTGGCTGTGTGGATGGCCAGCCCCAGAATAACTGCTCCAGGAGATTACTGTGCTCCTTCGGACTGGCTGCTTCTCTCTGTGGAGCAGAAGGGAGCTCAGTTTGCAGAGGGACTCGGGGCTTTACCTCCTTGGCCATTTCAGGGGGTCACTATTGCCCACCGCACTTGCAATGAAGCTGGCAAGGTCTCCTTGCCCTTGGGCAAGTCATTGCCTCTGTTTCCTTGCCTTGTTTCTCCTAAGTTTGTGACATGAAGCTGTCAGTCCCTCATCTGTCCCACTTGTGTCCTGTGTTGCCCAGTCACCTTGGGGTCCAGGAACCAAAGCAAGGGGCCAGATCCTGACCCCCAGCAGCTCCATGGACATCTGTCCTACTTGGGCTCTACAAGGATTTCCAAGATGTGAAGAGGGGATGTGGAGAAAGGGTCAAGCAACGGAGGGGATAGGGGAGAAGGCGAGAGTCCCCAGCAGTTGAAAAGCTTGCAGTGAGCTTTAGTAGCTGCCAGGCTTTTCTGAAGCACCCTGGGGAAGTCACCTTGGGACAAGAAATATCATCCTTGGCTCTCTGGAGCCTGAATGTTGAGGTGCATGAAGTTTGCACTGTGGATGTCCTGGAAGAAGGCAGGCTCTGTCCCATGGAACGCAGCACGAGGTGACATTGTGGGTGTTAAATGTAAAACCATCTTCTTTTTATTTCTCTCAAGTAAAGCTGCATCCTGGGGTGGGAGGTGGACACCTGAATTGGGCAACCTGGGCCAGGGTCTCACCGCTCTCAGGGCCAACAATTTCTCCCTTCTCTCCACTCCCATCTCCCTCTGGCAATTCCAACCCATCCCCCCTTGCCCTGTCCCCACAGGCCCTGCTCCAAAGTCTGTCCCCATCTTTCTGCCAGGCCCCTTGAAGCCCTGCAAGGCCACGAGAAGGTCTTACCAGAACTTTCTCTAGAGCACCAACTCTCTCAACCTTTCCTCATACCCGAGGTGTTGCACCCTCGGATCATTTTTTGGCCTCCTCTTGGCCCACTCCACAGGTCTGTGTCTTTCTTGTCCTGAGAATCCTTGCTTCGTGAATCAGTTGAAGAAATCAGTGTAAGCTTGGACAACATTTGGTTGGAGATGAGGAGAAGCTGCGTCCCATGGCTTCACAATGATGTGGCATCTTGATGTAAAGACGCTGCTTCTGCTGCCCACCACGGTTTGAAGAACATCACCGGTGAGTGGAGGCAGGGCTGTACCTGAATATCAAAGAGTGTTTAGAACGTGCCTGTTTCGATCTCAGGTGCTCAGCTGAGAAAATCAACCCAAACCCTTCCAAAGAAGTAAAATTAGGAAGTTGGAGAATATAGAAATGGGGGTGGACACGCTACAGGAACTATTTCAATCCAGAGTAGCCTCTTGTGACCGAGGGACTTTATGCACTTCGTGATCTCCCGGCAGCTTGCGGAGCAAGGAGCTTTGGTCACGTCTGAGCTCGTAGATTAAAATGTGCTTGGGAATGTTTTGGGGGCTCTAAGGCCAACGGCACAGAGCAGTCTTCAGCTGCGTTATTAAATTCTCCGGCCTTCAAAACAAAGTGGCCGTCAGCAAACTGTCTGCTGGGGTGATTCATGGGCCACGTAAGCGGCTGACCCATGCAAGAATCATAGAGGGCTTTGTGCTATGGTCAAACGTGTGTCAGGAAGGACTAATAACTGGGCAGCTTGAGTTCTGTCCACTGTTCAGTTCATGAGGGCAGCCACAGCTTTTGGGGCTAGGCTGAGAAGGAATATGTTTCATTTCCGTGGCTCTCCTCAACCAAGGATGGTCCATTTTTGGCCCTCCTGCTTCTGGCTGTGGTTGGTTGAAGACAAAAGAAGTCATCTCAGATGACATTAGCGCAAAAGGACTGATCTAAAAGGTACCTCTAAATGTCTAGGTGAGGAGGCCCTGGTGCCAACATCCATTTTCACTGTGAGAAGCTGGATGCTCCTGTGACCAGTGGTGTGTATGAGGAACCAGAAAACGTTAGCACCCTTGCAAAGCCCCTTCCATAGTCACCTTACCATCCCCAGACGGACCAATGTCTATGAGAAGACACACAGATGAGGTCCTGAGGGACACGGTTTAGTGGTGGGATTGGCCGTGTAAGGTTAATGGTTGGACTTCATGATCTTGAAGTCTTTTTCTAAGCCAAATGATTCTATGATTCCGTGATTCTAACCTGACGCAGCTTTTGGACTAATTATCTAGCAAGGTGTGTATTCACCCTTTGGCTTCACAGCGAGATTCTGCTGATGTAAAGAAGGGCAGAAAGCACAAGGGGAAGGGCAAGGCAGAGCTTACAGCTGAAGGATGGGATCTATCATGGTAGGACTGAGATAGAAGGTCTCCAGAGCCTGTGACCTGCTCTCGCATGGTGACCCCATCACGGCTGCTCCTGCTGTGCAAAGGTCTCCAGCCACAGGTATATTTTTGGGGGCAGGACCTGAGGGGAGTATATACTTCAGGTGAAAAATGCAGGGCAGGGGTACAGGTGTCATCCAGGGAATATGTGGCAGAAGGTACCTGGTTTCCATTGAACTTCAGGTGACCAAAGGCCAGAGTCCAACCTGCCAAGCTATTCTATTGGCTTTGCTTAAAGCATCCAAAATGAGTAACAGTTGGGCTAAACAGCCTCATTTTCTTCTAGGCATAAGAATAAAGGTGGATCTTTCAAATATTTTAAATTCTACTTCTTTTTGTGGGGTTTTCTCCCCCTACTTGCCCTTTCCAGGAGGAAGAACCGTGACTGCAAGACAAAGTTGACTCATTCTTTGAGCTTCAAGCCGTTCCCAGCATGATTTGTTCACCGCTCAGTCTCCTCAGCAGTGCCTTTCCCACGTGTGAAGCTTTTGCAGGCATCTCAGGATGGAGTCAAGGTATCATCGTCCATTCCCTTGCCTTGTATCTACAGGGCTGAGTTCCCCGGCACTTCATTATCATCAGTCGTGCAGTTAGGTCTTTGCATGTTTTTCGTTTTCATACCGGCAGTGAAAATAACTCGGTTCCCTTTGATGTTCCCTTGAATGGAGCTCTTTCTCTTTTTTTTTTTTTTTTCCCTTTGGTTTTTATTTTTTCCTTCCCCTTTTAGAGCAGAAGCAGAAGAAAATCAATTTAAACAAGATGCAGAAAGGTTTCAAAAAAACCACAATCTTAATCAAGTCAGCTTTGCCTTCCATCTTCCTCCGGCTCAGCTCTCAACCCCCTCCCATCTTGGCGGTTAATGACAAAAGGAAATCAACAATGCCACACTTTGAAATCCTTGGCACTGAGTGACACGCACAAGGCTTAAAAACCCCCTCCTGCAAAACAACCACCAGACAATTGGCTGGAGAATTTTCTCCACTGAACTTCAAACCCCACATTGTTTTCTGGAATGGGAAAAGCTGCTCTTTTTTTTTTTTTTTTTTTTCCCTTCTCTGTCTCTCTTTATTTTTCTCCTCTGTCTTCATAGAGGACGTGCCCTGGAGTACAGCTGAATCGAGCTCTCCTCTATTTTCAGCAGGAGGTCAGGATCTTCTCCAGGACTTGCAAAGCTCAGATTGAGCCATCCCAAACATCCAGGCGCTGCTGGATCTTTCAGATGCTCCGCAGCACGCTGGGGATATCCTGTGGCAGGGTTTGAAGGTAGAAGAGCACAGGTAAGTGTGGCGTGACTGCTTTTTTGGATGCCCGTGTGATGGATCTCCAACACTATTCAGAAAAGAGCTTGTTTCAAAAAGAGCTTTGAGACTTTCTGGCATTTTTCATAGAATCCCAGTATGGTGGGGGTTGGAAGGGCCCTCTGGAGCTGATTGCCCTTGTGAAACATTTTCTCCTTCTGTCAGACCAGAATCTCCCCAGGACTAACTTGTACCAATCGCCACTTGTCCTTTCTGTGTGACTCTGTGTAAAAAGGGAGTCTCCATCTTCTTTGTAGGCAGCCTTTAAATATTGGAATGTGGTGAGAAGGTCTCCCCTGAGCCTTCTTTCCTCATAGTGCAGTTTCCATCCTCGAATCATCTTTGTGGGACTTCTCTCACCCTTTCCAGCCTGTCCACATCTCAGAATCCCAGGATGGTGGGGG
>WEIS01052202.1:0-11617 GCA_013389965.1 Todus mexicanus | reverse complement strand
CCACCGGGCCTCAAGGTGAGCGCAAGGTGAACGGGGCGGCGGGACGCGGCCCGGCCCCGCCGCGGCCGTCGTCAGGCCCGGCGGCTGCCCGGGCGATGCCCTGAGGACGTGGGCCCGGACGGCGCAGGGAAAAGCCTTCCCCGGGGGGGCGTCCTCTTCCCTTCTTCTCGCCTCCCTCTCCTCCTGTGCGGCAGCACAAGGTGACTCCTCGGCGTGTGCCTGAACACAAAGGCTCTATCTTTAGGCTATTTGGCTTCAAAAATCCTGCTTTTAATACGAACAGAAGGCCCCGGGGTGGAAAAGAAGTCGGGGTCTGTTTACAGTCAGGGCCGAGGAAGCTTGCAAAGGCACCCTGGGCTGGCACATAAACTGCCTTTTTTTTCTCCAGAGCAGTGATAGCGGTTCTCATAGTCCTGTCTATCGTGACCTCTAAAAATCACGTCTGCCTGTAATGCGAGCTCGCCACAGAGATTCTCTTACTCAAGACATTACTGCATTTAATGTATACTCAATAATAAAGATTTTGTGATTATTTTTTTTTAAGACCTAGAAGGCAAATACCGCGATACTTTTCCTTTTTATAAGGCTGCTACCAGGCATAAGGAAGCCTGGACTCCCTCAAACACAACATATGATGCAGTCGGGAGCTTTAAGTTCTCAGTTTGCCATTTTTGACCTTGGCCAACGTGTTCCCTTATCTTAGGGAGTAGAAGTATAATGTTGGCTTCCAGTGTTCTGAAAGTACTTTGTGAAGCTCAATTAATGTTTTACATTACTTTAGAGGCAGGTATTTAAGTAAAGTATAACTTTTTACACTTTAAGCAAAGGTTGCGGAATAACACCATTTCAAGTAACTTCATTCTCAATTGGTATGTTTATTCTTAACTGTTAAATAGCCTTGAATTTGTACTTTGAAAAGGCTGCCCCTAAAGTGCAGGCACATCCTTTATTAGGATAATGAATTGGTTCTCATTTTGCGGTGTGTCATCGCATGAGAACAAGCAATCATTTGCTGAAATTAATATTGTATAATGTAAAACAGGCAGTGGTAGCACAGTGAATATGGGGAATTTAGTATTCTAGGGGGCTATCTTCAGTCACCAGGCTCAGGGTGCATGGTTTTTTTGTCCCGTGAAGGACTAAATCTGTGTTGATAATCAAACGTGCTTCTAGGCGGTCTCTTCAGGAGGCAAATTTTGTTTGTTTCTGTGTGACAGCCTAGAGATTAATGGATATGAGAATCACCTTGTCAATCGCATTGATCATGGCACATGTTACTAACATTGGTTCTACTCATCTCCCATCCTAGAACTGTTTTGGAACTGGAACTGCACAGGAAGCTTACCCATGAGGGACATAGATTGAAATTAGCCTTGTTTGGGCTGACTGTCCTATTTAAAGTACAATTCTTCAAATAGCCTCAAAGGGTCAAGATCTTTTGCATACCTGAGAGATGCTTTCAGTAGCGTCCCATTCCCGAAACCTCGTCGGCTGACGATTGACTGAAAGAGTAGTACTGTAAAACTCCAAACCCTCTGAAGTGTCAGGGATTTATTGAAGGTCTTGTAGGTAAGTTCTGAACTCACATATGGTAAGCTTTGTGTGTGCTGGCAAAAAGCAGTGCTGGCTAGAGCTAAGCAGATCTTCAAAACCCTAATTTTGGCTGCTCCTTGGAGGTGGGTCTAGAAAATTAGACTTCATTTACAATTTGATTATACCACATTGCTTTTTTTAAGCTGGATCGTGGTGAACGTTGGAAACTTGGCCAGTGTTTTTTAGGTCACAGAGGATGAGGAAAGATGGTATTTTGGGTTTCAGTTAGGATTCCTAGGACTGATTTCCCAGATAGCCGTGCATGTAGCACAGTCGCTACTCCTTTGAACGTGAACTTTTGCTTACTGGACTTTGCTGTATATCTGCTGCCAAAATATGAGCTAGTTTCTGAATTCTGCCTCCTCTTGCAATGTAGTGAGCTGAACACGAGACAGCTAGCTTTTCAAGATGAGCTTTTAAAATCTATAAAGATAAGTGTTGGCTTCCTTACAGAGATTTCAAGAGTAATGACTGAGTAATGACAGAGTAGGCTGACTTTTTGGTGTCTCTTAAGGAAGCTTTTCACCTGCCAAAATTCTGATAGGCTGGAGAGCCCTGCGATGATTACTGAAATCAAAATAGGGACACTGAGGTGCCCGATCAGAGGAGATCATTTGGCCGTTCTTTGCTGGGTGGTCGGTCTGGAAAGTAACAGTTCCTGAATAAATGGGAAAATGTATAGCTCGCTGGCTGCCTACTTCCCTTGGCTATTGGTCTCAAGGCACTTCTCACTACTCAGTAAAAATCACCCCAGAAGTCCCTCAAACCACCTACTGTTTCAGGGAAGAGCGAGCGGGAATGAAGCTGGAAACTGCGACTGTTCCTTATCTTTTAGTTCCGCCACGTCCTTTCTGAGGACGCAATGGAAGAAGGACAGGCATGGAGAATCGACAAGGGTGATGAGGGGTATATGTCGATTCTTTATGGGGGGAGACCTGACTGTTGAGCCAGGCAGTGCACGCTGTTGCTGGTTGTTGGTGTCGGATCCTTGGGCTTGCCGGGTGCAGCCGTGAGAACGACCACATTGAATCAAATTAATTCTCAACAGAGTAGACGTGCGATGAGATTCAGACCCCAGTAAAATGAAGATAGCATTTTTTAATAGGTGCCTTTCAACAGTCTGATATAGACAGAAATTATTCTCCAGTCTATTCAAACTGGCTGGCCTAGGTGATTATTTTTCCTCGGTCTTACTGGATGTCACAGAAATAGACCTTCGGTTTTCCAGACTTCTCTTGGTGATTTCCTTGTCCAGACAGGATCCTCCACCTCAGACATGCTCCCTCCTCACTGCTGGTAGCCTGAAGCTGTGGTCAAGCAGGAGTCAGCTACTTTGTGTTGCTACTTCTGCAACTACCACTTGAGTATTCATATAGTATTTGAATAAAAGGTACATTTCATCAAGCCATTTAATGAAGTAAAAATATACATAGACATTTATGTTCAAACTGAAAAGGTTTTGTCTGAAGGGTTCTTTGCACCTCTCTTTGGAAAGCCCCGCTTCAGATTTTTATCGTAATTGGCTTTGGTCCCAGGCAAGATCAGAATGTTATGAAGCCTTTGCCGTTACTTTAATTTGCAAAACCGTTCTTCTGTATGATGAATTATGGTGAAATTTATCTCTCAGTTTCTTGATGACAAGGAGGAACTCCATTAATCAGTTGTGTTACAGAGTTAGTTTGAGGGGGAGGGAGGAAGAAGGAATTACTGCATTAAACCAAAATATCTTTCCTGATCTGGGGAGGAGATTATTTTTCTGTGAGCATTGATTAAATCCCTCTGTCTTTTCCACCCTCTCCAGCCGTTAAAGGCTTTCGCAAGATAATGGTATCTCGTGAGGTATAGACATTTCCACAGCATTAATTGTGCTGGGTAAATGCTTAAGATAGGGGCGAAAAAAGGCAGAAAAAAATAAACACAGAAGATGTACAGCTCTGAGGTAAAGAACAGCTTGTGTATCTTAAGCAGTGAGAATCTGGATGGCGTGTGGTTGGGTTGGGTTTTTTTGCTGGTGGAAGAAGTCTCAACTCTGACACCTGTGGTGCCTTCTGAAAGTTCTTAGCTTAAAGTGCAGCACAGTGAAATTTGACGACTGGGTTTCGTTTGCAGCTCTGGAGGAGCAGTGCCCTCTCTCGTACTGCCACGTTCACTTACTTTGGATTCTTTTTAGCCAAAGTGGTGTGCAGCTGCCGTAGGTCTGCATTGCTCCTACCAAAAGCTGTATATCTGATAGTTTAGGTTTGCTTGGTAAAAAAATCAAACAACACCCTTATTTTTATATGTATTTTTTTATATTGCTAGAACGTGCTGAGATTTTCTGAACTTTTTATTGTGTAAAATACTAACAAGTGTTATCGAAAGGACAATAGCACAAGAGATTCGGATAGACATTGGTGATATCTCATTGATGGCGATTATTTCAGGCAATGCTTTCAATGCTGATAACAAGAAAATGGGAAAAATATTCACAAGGGGAAAAAAATAAAATGCTTGAACAGATCTAAAGAATTGACTGGCATTTTTGGCAATGTAGAAACTGATAGGTAGCATGGTTGTGTTCTGTGCAAGGAATATTCGCTCATTTACTATCAAACATACAAAAGGGATATTTACTGCAATATTACTGTTTATTAACCTGGACTTATCAAAACCTTATAATGCTTAAATAGAAGACAAATAGAAAAAAACAGGGTTAAGATTGAAGTGTAATATTACAGGAGGAAGAGCTCTTAACTCTTGTCTTCAGTCTGTTCCCAGGCGTTTAGTGCCGATGCCTGAGACTTCCAAAGGATGCAAGAAATGCATGTGGCAAATCCTTGGAAGTTTTTCTGGAGGCTGCCCTCTGACTCAGCTTTCAAAGTTTCATGAGAGCCTCTTGACCCTGGGCACTGATCTGTCTCATTCAGGACAGGTACTGTAAAGGTGCCGTGCCTTAGCCTGCTCCTCTCCTGTGTTTGAGGAAACTGTTTCGCCGTGGAGATGGGGGCTTTTCTTCCGTGGCATTTTCTGCTGATGTGTTGAGCTCACAGTGTAGCTCGTCTGTCCTGCTAACTCACCTGTAGGGCAAAGGTTCTTCTAGGGGAAAGGCAAGGATGCCTTTGCGAGATTGAAGATGAATAGCTCGCAGATCTGCGCAGCCAGCCTGGCAAAGCTGGTATGTTTGTTCCTCATCTCGCCTCTCTCCCACTCTGCGTTATGTTATAGACCAGACGTGTACATTGAAGACGCTCTAACATTGAAACGCGGCTCACCTTACGTGGAAATACAAAAAGCCTTGTAACAGTGTAAGCCTGCATAGGGAGCTTGGTGTGTGATGGTGGAATTATGTGCTCGGTCCCATACTGTATTACCTGCCGGGCCGTCCATATAAACTCAGTACCAGTGAGCAAATACAAACACAGGGTTAGCTTGCTTTGGAGAGGGTGTAGGTTCTTCTCCATCGTGGCTGTAATATGTCAGAAGTATAGCAACTGGTGTGTGCCTAAGAATGATTTCTGCATTGTCTGAAAGCAGATTTCTCACTGAAAGCGTAATGCATCTGCTGCTATAAATAGAAATGTAAAATAATTTGGTGAGTGCTACCCTTTCTGGGTGATCTGGTGTCTCAGCGGTGAACACAATACACAGTATTGTACAATCAAGTACTCATTAGGTACCTTTAAAAGCCTTTGTAGTTTTGCTATTCCTCAGCCTGTAAAATCCCAAGAACAGCAACTGAAGAACGGTTGGTTTATTGATGTGTTATAGGAATTCACTCTGCAAGACTCCAGTGGTAATACCCTCCTTTTTTTCCAGCATGCCTTGAATAGTGGGGTCCGACGCTACCATGTTGCTCCTGTCCTGTGCCAGCGGGCCAAGGTGGCCATGAGCCACTTTGAGCCTAATGAATACATCAACTATGAAAAGCTGGAGAAGAACATCAACATTGTCCGTAAGAGGTAAGAGCGAAGGAGGGAAGAGGGGAGTGGTCAGCATGCCGAATTTAGCTCTGCAGTGATGGGAGACGAGGAAAAAAATGTCACAGGGCCCTGTCATAGGGAATATTTACTAGGGAGAGTAAAAACCCACAGCTCTGAGCAGTGGCAAATATCGTGACGTATGAGTCGTAGTGTCTCCACATAGGGGTGGGGCACTGTGGGAAGGGTTGAAGGTTACGATGAAGCACTGCAACATGCGGAGAACCAGGCCAGTGCAGAGGAGGTGCTAGAAAGGGCTCTGTCCCTTTTGGTTAATGCCCTCATTGGGGAACCTTCATATTGGCCCTTGCTCCTTTCTGGGAAAGCAGTGTGTGGGCCGTGGTCATTATAGGCTAATGTTCCTTTGCGCTCAGATTTTACAGGGAATGTTCTCCTGTGTTCTACTGTAGGCGTTAGGCATGGAAGGGAAGGCTAGGAATTCATAGCACATGTAAACACAGTGACCTTAATCCGCTGATAGAGGCTTGTGTACCTGCTAAATTGTCATTCCTGCTCCACTTACCTCGGCAGTGGTTTGTGTGACATGTCCTTCAGCCTCTGCGTCCTTTGTTAAATGCGGTAGCTCTCATTTCACGTCATTACGTTTACTTAGTTACTTCTCAGAAGACCTCACTGCTGACATAAATAGGTTCCTCAACTGATACAGCTGCAGGATGAAAGGTCTGAGGTCATGAAACTTTGCTTAGTTGTGCTTGCTTACTGTGGGATCTGGTATTTGTGAATTGAGTCTGACCTCTGTCTCACCTCCACGTTTGCCGTACTGAGGCATGACTCAAGAAATGAGCAGAGTTTTTTTTACTGTATAGGAAGATTATTTAAAAAAAAAAAAGCATAAGGTGACACCAGTCCATATACTTGTGGACTTTCCAGACTGAGCCCTTGTTTTAGTCAGCTGCCAGGTGATACTTTAGTACTGCAAGAACAACATGCAGATTTCTGTGTGTTAATGGGTACTAACGGTCTGAGCGATACAGTGAAGTGTTCTGTCCTGTGCTTAAAAGGGCAAACGTGAAAGTATGCAAGATGCAGGTACTAAAATTCTTCTCCCCAGGCTTGACCGTCCCCTGACCTTGTCTGAGAAGATTGTATATGGACACCTGGATGACCCAGCAAAACAGGAGATTGAGCGAGGCAAGACCTATCTGCGCTTACGGCCGGACCGCGTGGCCATGCAGGATGCCACTGCTCAAATGGCAATGCTACAGTTCATCAGCAGCGGGCTACCGAAAGTGGCTGTGCCTTCCACCATCCACTGTGATCACCTCATCGAAGCCCAGTCGGGTGGTGAGAACGATCTTCGAAGAGCCAAGGTCACTGTTGCAGAGACTTAAATGCTTTCTGTGTGAAAGCCTCCTTCCAGTCAAAGGAAGAGGGCTTTTCTGTTTGTTGTTTTTCCCCCCCAGAAAGACAGCCTTGAATCAGATATGGTAGCAGAATGCCTTGTGGTGCTCAGCTTGTCGATAGGTCAGATGCAGCAAAGAAACAGAGTAAATGGATCTTTAGGAGTTTTTCTTCTGATATTCATCCATTGCATGGTTTAAAGGACTGTGAGCATAGGAAAAGCTAATCTTAGTCTATTAATGATGCAAGCCCAGGTCATACGTGTGTTCTGGAGAGTGAGAAGATATTTCAGCTAAGGGAAGAGGAAAAATCTATTTCAAAGTTGGGCAAGGAGGAAGGAAGACAGTTGTGCTCTATGTGGTGCAGTATGGCAGTGGGGAAAACTTGCTGAACACGTGTCTGCATTGCACTGGTGTATCCTGTGAAGGGGGAGCAAATAGATACTTTGATTTCCCAAACCAGTTGCTAGTGATTAGCTGAGGAGCACTAACTGCAACCTGTGCAGCTTTCAGGGCTGGTGAGGGTGGGTGTAACTGTGCATAGAAATATGGAGGATGTTGGATTTTGTTTGGGAATTTCACTGGCTTTGTTTGAATTTCCCACTCCCTGTTCTACTGCTTATTCCTACATAGGGACTTCTGTTAAATATAAACACATTCACCTCTGCCCCACATACCACAATGCATCTGCCAAGGAAGAACATGCACTTAGTGTAGCAGGGAGGTGGGGGAATTCTTGTTACTCCAAGTGGACCTAGCCTAAGTCCCCTGTCAGAGCTAGGAGGGGTTGTGCCTTGGACGTTGGTACCAACATTTACAGACAGTAAATGGCTTGGCAGGGCTTAGCTGCGTTTTAAAATTTCAGTCCATATCTATTCTCTGAAACTCCCGATATTGAAGTGATTGCTTTTGGCTTCCTTCATCAGGCCACAGTAAAGGAGCGTGAATTTGGGGTGTTCTTGCTCTTCTTGTCTCAGTCCCAGGTTGTGCCAAAGTTGTGCAATTAAGAATTTGGGACTTGCTAAATAAGACAGTTTCTTTTCTGCCCTTCACCTCCAGTCTTCCCCTTCCCCTTATTCATGAATTCGTTCTCTGTAGTGACATTACATTTGCTGCAGTCCTGAGCTGAGCTGAGTCCCTTCTTTGCCATCCACTCCGAGAGGAGCAAGTAAAGGTCCTGCCTTCTTCTGACTGGGTTCTGCTGCTGCCAGTTGGCACACAATGAATGCTGGCAGGCCAGAGGGTGGTTTGGAGCTGCTCCTGGCACATCAGCGTGCTTTACTGGGGGAGGGCTGCACAAACAGAGTGAAGTGACCCGACTTCCAGTGGAAAGCGAGGCTTAAAGAACTGCTGCTGCCTCATGGGAAACTTCAGCCAATGTGTGCTGAGACAATTCTTCCATTATCTCCAGTTTCCCCTTTATTCCAAAGCGTAGCTGCATGAGAACAGTCTTTAAGAAACTCTATTGCTTATCTTATCTGCTCTGCCACTCCTCTGCCAAGAACTATCAGAACATAATAGTGTCATACTTCCTTGGCAACCGTGGTTATTCTAACAAGCAATTTTCATGGTGTGGCCTCCACCAGTAACGGTGATAGTGCAGCAAGAAAGGCAGCATTGTGTGAGTCTTAAACACGGGACTTGGTAGAATGAGAAATGACACCCACCAACTCTTCTGGCAGCAAGCAACTTCCAGTTCCATTTCTTAATCTGTAAAAATAAAGCCAAAGTGCTTATCTAAGGGATTTGAAATGTCTGCGAAGCATCTGTAAAGCAAAAGGAACAGCTGGTAGAGGAGGAAGGAGGGGCTAGAAGAGAGGGAAACAGGTTTAAGAAACCCTCTAAGAGCACAAACAATGAGCAGAGCATTTTTAAAGGCTTTATTGGCAGGGTTTTACTTTAATTGTGCTATTTCCCTTGTGCTGTTTGGAATTGGAAACTCAAAGATGCTTTAGTAGAGCCACAAGTTGGATGAAATTAAATGGTCTGTTACAGCTGACTGGCAAACGGTCTTGATCCCTTCTGGTTTTAAAAGAGTGATGTTCACCTCCCTCTAGCTGCTACAGAACTGTGGAGCAAACTGCAGACAGGCATGGTAGGGAAAGGAATGTATTTGAATGAGCTCATGATGGACGGAAGCACACAATGTGTCACTAATGCGATGCGTTTCCCTGTCTGAGCAGGACATAAACCAGGAGGTGTACAACTTTCTAGCAACGGCTGGCGCCAAGTATGGAGTGGGATTCTGGAAGCCTGGCTCGGGAATCATTCACCAGGTAACGTGTGTGTGTACGTGTTTGCAATCTTTGAACGTGCAGTGGCTCTTTTACCTTCTGGTGAAGAGAGAGCTCAGGTGAATTAGAGAATTTCACCAGTTTAGGGAAACAAGTTGCTCTTCTTGAGGCGGGTGAGGTTTCTGTCTTGCTCTCTGTTATTTTTCGCAACAGTGGTTTTTCTTAAAGGTTATTTTGGTCAAAGTGTAACCTGATGCGTGATTAGGTAGTGCCAACAGCATGCCATGTGAATCACAGGAGCTTGAAATATCTTAACTGCTTGTTGGCTGGCTCCTCATGGTATGATTGGGACACTGAGGTGAACAGCTTTGGGAACATACTTTTTTTTAGGCTTGTTTTTAATGCGTTTGGTTCCATAAAAACCAGGGGAGTATGTAAGGACATCAAACAGAGCAGCTTACTTTTAAGTACTCAAGAATGGCAACACATAAGGAGTTGCCATGTGAACAGAATAAAATGTGAAACAACTTCCAGTTATGAGATTCTCTTGTTACAGCACTTGCACCTTGAAAGAGTATGACTGTCCCAAGATAACTTAGAACTTACTGAGGCTTTTTGTTTTTCAAAACCAGTTCTGGCAGGATTTCCCTAACTTGCTCTTGGTTGAGTTGCTTTGTGGGTCCTCTGAGTTGCAGGCAGTAAAACTGAAGTGCAGCACGAAGCAAAGGGGTGGAGAGGAGCATGCATGATTGGTACACCTCCTGCCAGCAGGGAACTTGTGACAGGGTGCAGTCAAAAGCTCTCTGCTATGTTTTCTTAGCTATAAAATGAGTTACTAAGGTTACTTTAACTGGGTGTGATGCAACAGAGAAAGGAAATAGAACAGGTGAACTCTCCAAAAGGTTATGGGAAGGCCTCAGGTCATTCGTGCTCTGAAACCGCTCGTAACATGTCACGTGGCAACATAACTCCATGCCGTGGTTACCAGCTTTCTTGGGGCTGACTGTCTGGAGAAAATTGGCTGTGTTG
Organism: Todus mexicanus; assembly: GCA_013389965.1. Lineage (NCBI taxonomy): Eukaryota > Metazoa > Chordata > Aves > Coraciiformes > Todidae > Todus > Todus mexicanus. Next base: position 1,444 of record WEIS01052202.1, on the reverse strand, counting down.
CATAGCTTCAGAGTCGAGCTCTGGCAAAACAAGGCCGTGAAAGTGACCTTTCTTGGACAAGTATTTTGATGTGAGCTACAAGCAAATAAAGCTGGAAGTACTAGAAGCAAAACCTTGGCCTCCTTGATAAAGGGCCACCTTAATTCTGTGGTGCATGTGCTGTGAGTTCTGTGCTTCCCATACAGGCTGTCCATAACATCGGTATGGCACGTATGCTGTGAGAAGTTCATTAGTTGAAGTTCTCCAGTGTGTTGCTACCAGAGGAAACTCATCATTTTTCATAAAAGAACTGTTCTGTGGGTTTGTTAATAGTTGAAGAGTCTTGTGTGGAATCAGTTGCAGCAATGAGGGAAGTGCAGCCTCGTAGTGTATTTGTGAAAGATTCTTCTGTGTGGTTAGCAGCGTGGACTGGAGGAGCCTGTTGGTGCTCTTCTGCTATGGGAGCATAGAGACCATGAAAGATCTCGCAAGCTTTGGGTAGGTGAACTGACCTGCTCAGCAGTTGATGAAGGGTGTGCAGGCTAAGGAACACACTCTTGAGCGCTAACAAAGGTGGCACCTTAGCAAAAGCCTAAACTGGAAGGAAGGAGCCTTCCAGTGAAAAAATGGAGATCACTTTCGAAGTTTTCTCACTGTCCTGAGTTGAATGAGGATCCTGGGGCTGGCTGGCACTTGGTGCCTCATTCTGTCGCTACATCCTCCACAAGGCGTTAGAAACTGAAGTGAATTTCCAATCCAACCTTAACTACTTTCTTGCTACTGAAACCTGCAAATGCAAACTGATCTAAATTATTGTTCTTGTCTTTTCCCTTGCTGTCTCACCCTCTTTTCCCAACAAACAAGCAAGCAAACAATCCATTTTTATTTTCAGATCATTCTGGAGAACTACTCCTACCCTGGAGTTATGCTGATCGGCACAGATTCACACACCCCCAACGGAGGTGGCTTGGGAGGAATCTGCATTGGTGTGGGTGGAGCTGATGCTGTAGATGTCATGGCAGGAATCCCTTGGGAGCTCAAATGTCCAAAGGTAGGAGCAAAAGGAATGTTCAGAACCCTCCTGGACATATTCCTGTGTGACCTACTCTGCGTGATCCAGCTCTGACAGAGGGGTTGCACTAGATCTTTTGAGGTCCCTTCCAACCCCTGACATTCTGTGGTTCTGTAATCCTTGATGTGAAGAGTGAGATATAAGATACATAAGGAACATTGATTTTCAGATGCTACTTATCTAAGGTAGTACTGACTGTTACAGTCTTGTTTGTAATGACACACTGGCTTTAAACAGCTGGTCTGTAATTCATTGTTGGTTTTAAGTTTCCATTTCCAACCTTTTTATTCAGAGGCTGGGAGCGATAGGTGAGTATTGATCTCCCCTCAGTTGGCCTTGTCAGTGGTTTCAGCCCTTGTCCACATGTTCTGATACTTCAGGATTTTCTCCTTT
>WEIS01052186.1:0-13583 GCA_013389965.1 Todus mexicanus | reverse complement strand
TGTGTGTTTATGTGTGTGTGTTACATATGTACTCAAGGACCTACGAGTGCCTTTTGAGGTCCCTGCGGCCTGTAACTGCTCCCCTAGCCAAGAGTTAAGGCTTGCTTAATGGACGCCAATCTGTCAATTCTTGAACAATTTAGGAAATTAGTTATTGACATAATGGAGAAATTATCTGAGTCCACCTCAGCAACCCATACTTGAGGACACCTCTGCCTGCTAAGGCTGACTCTAATAATTAACAGCCTTACCCAGTGCCCCAGAGGTGCTTTATAAGGCACAAGGCTGAAGGTTGAATAGCTTCCGTGCATCAGATGTGCTCATTACACCAGTATGACCATAATGGCTTTCCTGGAGCCACAGCAGCTTGCTAATTGATTGCTCTCATTTTACGGTCTTTCCAGGGGTCCCCTGTATCATTACAGAACTGTGCCCTTGTCCTTGCCAGATTGCCTTTTCCCATTCAGCCAAAGAACTGGTGTCCCCTCACAAATCAGGGACCCTTTGCTTGCCCTTGGTCTGCTGCACGGTGCTTCTTGGGAACCCTCTGTTCTTCCCCCAGCCCCACTCCTCTACCTCAGCTCTTCCCTCTGTGAAACTCCAAGGCTTCATAGCCGGCCGCCTGCTGTTTAACCACCTGCCACCACAGTGTAGCATCCAGGCAGACCCATGGTTGTCCTCTGTTTGCCTGGGGATTATTTAATTTAAAGTTTTCCAGAATGAGGTGATGATGAATAACTAACAAGTGACCTGGTTTGGAAGAGGAATAAGGTTTGCAAGGAGAGCATGACCAACTGGTAAAGCACCTGCTTCTCTGATCGACTGCTACAGCTGGAAAGAAAACACAAAAACTTTCTGGGCTGAGGCCACCTTTGCCAGCTCATTTGGAGCTGAAGCCATTGAGCTGTTAATGCCACATGCTCCTGCCTATGTCCCAAATGAGAAATGAGCTGCAAAAGCCTCAGCCCTTGGGTCAAAATCCTCCAATGTACTTGGATACCTGGCTAGGACGGAAGGTAGGTCCCTACAAAGCAGGAGCTGGGCTTTAGCACCTCCCGCTTTTTAAATAGGAAGATGATTGAAATTTTGTCTTGCGTATAACAAAGTAAGCAGAGGCTAAAAGAAGGATGAAGTGGGTTTCATCAGAGCTTCCCATTTCTTGGCTTAAAACAGACACAAGCTGCCGTCTTCCCCTAGCCTTCACTCCACACCTCTGCCATGATCATGCAAGAGGGATGCTCAAAGCCCTGTTGCACTATGGCTCTTGGGGAGACTTTACCATTTCATTTGGGCTGAGGTGCTCCTGATGAAGGGATCTGCTAGACACGTCGTCAGGGTTTGTGGCTCCCTCTCCCCTAACTTCTGTGCATTTACCATCAGTAGCAACAGGCAAGTTCAATGCCGTATTTTAAGTGACTTGAGGCACCTGATTCCATAATCTAGGCAAAGTGGAGAACCTGGGCTAAGGCAGGATAAGCAGTAAATTAGCATGAAAGGCTGTCTCTGAGAAGAGAAAGCTAGTCCCTAATCCTGTTTTTTTAGGAATACTTTTGTACTTGGGTGCATCATCCGCCAGCATCTAGCTCCACCGTGCGTCGGGATCTCTCCTCTTGCCACAGGGGAGGGGATTTGTTTTCCCCTCACCCTCTCCCACACCGATGTGCAAGCACTAGCAACGCTGTCTCTTCAGCAGGTGTTTCCGTAATACCAAGCAGGCAATTTCACGTGAATCACGCTCGCTATTTGTTCAGTTTGGCAGCGCTTTGAATCGAGGTGCATTCCTTGCTCTCCTTCAGTCTTCTCCAATGCGTGCATAAGCTGGCTGCTCTGATGGTAAATAATTAGCAAGCTGGGGCTTTAAAATTCTAGACTGGCAAACNTTCTCCAGACCTGATGCCAACGAGAAAGGGGATAAAACACGCCCAGACTTTCCCCGAGGACAAACTAAAATAACTCCACCGTACCCGCTTGGGCAGAGATTCCCTTCAGGAAGTGCTGAAACGGAAAAATAATAGCAGAGACTCCAAATACCCATCTTGCGGCGTGGAGTAAAATGTGAGGTGCTTCCACAGCAGCCTTTGGCAGCAGCTCTGGGGCGTGCTGCGTGGCTGGGTCCAGGCAGAACCACGCGTGTGGTTGCACCGGGTACCTTGGTGACACCCTGTGTCCCATGGCAGGCAGCGGTCGGGCAGGGCGCGCACGAAAGGTGTTTAAGAAAAGACTGGATGCCACGCTTGGTTGGCACGGTTTAGCTGATGTGGTGGGGTTAGGTCATAGGCTGGACTCGATGATCTCAGAGGCTTTTCCAGCCTTAATTATTCTATGATTCTAAAAAACAGGGGGAGAGCAGCCACATGGGGCTGTGGGGAGGCTGTTGTACAGGGCAGCGTGGGGCAGGTGAGTAGCGGAGCCTCATGTAGGACTGGGATGACTTGACCCGCACCACAACATTGAAGATTTATGTTTTTAATACACAACCAGCCAATTGTTACTTGGGTTTGGTTTGAGGAAGTGAGGGTTTCCTTGGAAGTGGGGCTGCCTTATGTTCAGGTAAATACGATATTTGAAATCACTTGATCCTATCTCAGCCTTATGACCCTGGATGGATTCTGTCTCGCAACAGCCCAAGCAAAATCCCTCTGGCCACATCACCACATAGGATCCCTCAGTGTGGGGTAGAAGGTGTGTGTACTCCTCAGCAAAGCAGCAGGCAGGTCCCTGAAAGCGTGTGGGAAGTCTGGGGCATGTGCATGGCTACCTTGTGACCTACCAGGCAGCCAAATCCCCACCTGGATCACTGTCTCCAGCCTTCCCTTTCTACTACTTGTTGGCACCATGTTGGTTTGGTGGTGGGAAGCAATCTCCACTCTGGAGTGCAGAAGCTCTTGGAGCGGGGTGGTCGTTGCCTCTGCATGAGACGACTTTTTGGCAAGTGGAGCTGGTGAGTGGTATCATCCACGCCTGGGATTTTATTTACTTCTGGGATGTTCACGGCACATAAAAGTGGTCTTACGAGAAAGGGAGATTCACCCAACTTCAGGTGCAGCTGTGGATTCCATAACCTCAAGGGTGGCTACAGTGACAAGTTGCTCTCTGTATCTCAGTGAAGACATCTCCATCTACTGGGAGCCTGACATTGTACTAAAACAAACAAAAAAATAAATAATGACACCTGGAACAGATTTGGAGTTGATACAGCCTCATGACTTCCCCAATAGCACGAGCCAGTGTCCTTCCAGCTGGAGGAGCCTGGTTTTCGAACAAGCCTGAAACCCCCATGCTCTAAGACCCAGAGCACTTGCAGGATTTGGCTTATGGTGGACTCCTCAAAGAAAATACCAGAACTTCATACAACGAGATGGCCCTTGTTTGGGGTTTCTGTGGTTAAGAGCTTCAGGAAGCGCTCCACTCAAGTTCTACCACCCCTTCATCATCAGTTTTTCCACTCCTCCTCCTCCTCCCAAGTAGTTCTGCTGCATCAGTCTTCCCCATTGCCAGTATCCTGAAAAACGTGCCAGCTGTATCCCCTCCAAAAATGTGGGCAATAGAGTGAAGAAGGTACTAGAGGAGATGGGTCAACTGCTGTTTGACATTTTGTGAGTTGTTTGGGGTGGGGTTTTTTAAAAATTATTTTGTTGTTTGTTTTGTTGTGGTTTGTTGTTTTTTTTTTCAATGCGAGCAGCTCTTGCTTGGGCTTCCCTGTGTGACTCTCTCTTCCAGGCTAATATTCTCTGCTGGCTGGTGCAAGCAGCTCCTTGTGCAGTAACCTGTTCTTTTCAGACACCAAACTCTCCCCTTATAGAGTGCAAGCACCCCACATGGCATTCAGTGAGCCCAGCATTTTGAATGATCAGTGTTGTCACATATTTAAGTACCTTTTAGGTTCTATCTCTTGATCCTCAAGCTCAAAAAAAAAAAAAAAGCTAAATTCAAGTAGTAAATACAGACAAACTTGTGGACTGGTCCCTCTGTGGCTTGCCTAGAGGCAGGAATGATGGTGAGACTTTTTAAAGTCAAGTTACTGTGCAAACACTTGGAAGGGAGGCACAGAAGGAGATGCTTTTACCGGAAAACTTTGCTTCTATAGAGAACTTGCTGGAACAGAAGTCTGGTGATATGTAGAAAAATTACATGTGTTTCAAGAAACAAGAAGGATGGTCAGTCCGGCTAGAGCGAAGAAGAAGGAAAAACCAAACCCAAACAGCTCCAAGCAAGCATGCCTGCGCATAACTCTCTCTGCGGATCTCTTCTCACAAGGGTCCAAGTCCATGAATGAACTTGCTATCAATGGATGCTGAAGTCTCCTTCAGGACCAAGCAGGCCATTAATGTAACAAGTCAGTGAACTGTGATGGAGCTCACCTTTCTGGAAAATTAGCTGGATTTCCAGGGTAACCAAATCACAAAAGGACACAGGACCCAATCAAGACACAGAAGGATACAGACGTTTGCTGAAAAGTTCTACGGGCATGACAAAATTAAATGAAACTGGATGTCCTAGAAAACAGTTTTCACTTTCATCATGTCTCTTGGCTGGATTCCATGGCATCGCAGAAGCGTTTCCACAAGAATTGATTACTTCCCACATTCTGGGCCCTGGAGAGCTTCCCGCATGGCTCAGAATAGGTAGGTCTTTTTAGTACAGGTTTAGAGGTGAGATCTAAGGCAGCTGGGCAAGGCCACCATCCTTCAGTTACACACTACCATGCATATGACCAAACCAACAAGCTGAAAGGAAAGTGAAAGGACTAGCCACTTATTTTGCTCATATTTAGCAGCACAGTATGCATATAAAAGCAAATAAACCAGGAGGACAACAGTAAATTATCCTGAACCAGAGAGCAACAGTAGATCTTTGCCTGACACTAAGAATAACCTTCATCTGATTAGTGACTAAGCATATGGATCCAAGCTACAGTGTGAGGTCAAAAGCAACATCTCCCCAGAGTTTTGAAGAAGTTTGGGACTCGTGGGTTCCATTCAGCCTAAAACATGGGTCCTTCAGTTCCAAAACTGGATGTTCTCCAAAGGCTGGAAGTAGTCTGGATCAGCTCTTGCCTGGGTCTGTTTTCAGCTGCAGTCTTTGCAAATGAGAACAGCCATAGCAGGACTTCACTTGCTGCCTCGACTAAGCCATTTCCATCTCTTCAGCCACAGCCTTTATCTTCTTAGACCCTCAGTATCTTCCTGTGATGGAACTCTGCTCAACACAGATGCTCCTACTGCTTTCCAGAGGCATGTGGGCCTTTGGAAAACTGCTTGCATTTCCTCAAAGAAAAAAAATAAATTTAAAAACATTTCTTATTCTTAAAACATGAGGGTTTTCCACAGGAAAAGCCCCATAAGTTCAGGACTCTCACTTACTATTTGGAGATCTCGGTTCAAATCCCTGCTCTGCCTTTAACTTTCCATGTTCTTGAGAGTCCATGCAACAGGTTAGTGGCTTGCAGCTATTGATGACAACTGGATGACAGCTCTACCCCTTCATTTACCATGTTTCAGCTCTTTGTACAGTATCACCCTTCAAAGCAAGGAGAAGCCAGCAGACTTGACTTAAGGCTTGGCTTGGGAGAATGAAATTCTTCCATCATCCCAAGCAGATGGGGAGGAAGTGGGAAAGCACTGCCACCCCAGGGAAAGCAACAAGGAACAAGAAATTGTTGATTTCCACCACCTATTGGTTTCCAGGAGATAAGTCTCGGGTTTAAAATGAGATTAGGGCACTTCTTTATACACAGATTGCAGGTATTTTGCAAGGATACCTCAGCACATTCCTATCAATAGCTACAGCATCTATAAATTTATACTTCCAGATGAAAGGCACTTTATCAAAAAGTTCCTGACAAGCTCTTATCTACAGTGTGCATCACTGACATACTGATCCCGTGTGAAATCTCTGCAAGACAGACAGGGTTCATTTTGTCAAATTACAAGGAACAAACTGTGTCAGACTGAGTGGGAAGCAGCCTCCAAGATCTACTGCACCACAGATCATCAACGCAGCGCAGTGCACCAAGCTCGGTGGCAGAGGCAAGACAAGGAAATGGATACTGGGGAAACAAGGAGGCATGGAGAACAGGCATGGCTAAAGCTCAAGAAGATGAAGTAACAACAAACACAAAGGAAACTATTTATCTGAGCTATCACACAAACCACTGAGCATCACGAATTTTCACTCCTGCTCTACTAAGATGAAAGATACTGACACCGATCTGTACAGAGGGCTTGTGGACTGGAGAAAGGTCGGTCTTGCGATGGGTGTTGAGAATACACTAGTACAGCCCCAAGCAGGTGAAAGATGCAGTCCTTGCAGAAACAGAGGGCAGATCAGTGTGGCAGCAGCAGGGCTGTCATTTTGATTCTCCCTTCCTCTTTCTGCTAAGTGCTGTTTTTCTCAGTCTCTCAGAGGTGAAGGACAGATGGGAACCATTAGATCTTCGCAGCTCCTTTGGGAACTGTTAGTCGGACCTCTTGCATATCACAGCCCTTCAAACCTCACCTGCTTGCCTTGCCTGAGACTTGACTACAGTGTCATGCACGCTTTTAACTGCGGTTAGAGCACATCCATCAGAAACATGCCCATCTTGGCTCAGACACATCTGGAAAACGCACCAACTGCCCTGAAAGCTGGTTACAGTGATTAATCACCTTTATTCCAATAAATTTGTGCCCAGTTTTTCATATGAATTTATCTAGTTTCAGCTTGCTGCTACACATTCCCATAATTTACTATATTAAAGAGCCTTTCAGTACCCGGTATTTTTCTTCCAAGGAAGTTCCTTCACCATCATAATCAATTCCCTGCTCAGCCTTTTTTGATAAGCTAGAGAGAGCGAGTGCTCCGCGTCTCCCATTGCAAAGCGCTTTCTTCAGGCTCTGAATCATTTTGAGTGGCTCTAATGTTCCACCACCCATTTTTCAACATCATTTAAAAACACGCAAGCCAACCCAGTGCGGGTCTCACAAATACAGCATGTACTCATATCCAGTTGCTTGTCCCTTAAGACTCTTTAAAAAACGTATTCAGAGTCTTAGGCAGATGCAAGCTGGCTTTCCTCTGGCTGGCATCTGGAGCAACCAGAACCCAGCCATCAGTCACCTTCACTGGTGCTGCCACCTCAGCAGGTAAAGGGAAAGCATGACGAGGCTGTCTCTCTGCTTGTTTGCTGTGACCTGACTCAACATTGGAAAGCAAAGGTGCCCCTGCGCTGGGTACCGCTCTCGAGATCACCCCAGGCATGCCCAGACCACGTCCACAGGGATTAACAGGCCAGCGGGCACAGAGCAGCCATGTCCAGGCTGTTAAACTCTCTTACCCATCAAAGTGGAGTGGCTGCAGCCAGACTTTTTACGCCCATGCCTGGGAATTGTTTGGGAAAGTGCTAGCAGCCTGGGCCACTGCTGTGCCAGGGACCTTTTTGCAGTCTCGCTGCGGACCTGGCTGAGCTCCAGTACCTGGGAGCGCTCCCCGCTGCTGCCCCCTTGACCAAGAGAGATAAATGCCATCTGAACACAGAACCGGCCTCCAGGGAGGGAGAAGGACGAAGTGACCCCCTCGCTTTCTCCTTCCAAATCCTCTTTTCTGACAAGTCAGCAGGGCTTCAGATCAGAGAGGTGGCAACAGGCTGGGGCATCCCTTTCCTGCCCAGTGGTGGTCTGAGGGCTCACACTGGCACTCAGAGAGGCAAACCTTCCATCGCAGCAGAGCCCCCGGCAGGCACATCGAGCCTCTCAGCACCGCCTCACGTGCCTCAGCAAAAGAAAGGACACAGGAAGAAAAGGCAAGAAAAAAGGAAGGCAGAAAAGGCACTTCTGCATAAGCTCAGAGAGGAGCTTATGCCTGAACTTGTGCCTGAGGTCTTGCATCACCGTGCAGCTGGGACCAAACCCAGGCTGGCAGTCTCAACCCAGCCTGATGCTTCAGCCCTGGAGGGTCCCTGAGCTGCCCGTCCTGCATCAAATAATGCAGCAGCACCCTGAAGCTTCCTCGCATCAGGCCTGTCCTGCTGTTCCCTGTCAAAGTCAAAGCAGCAGTCTCCCAGGTATCCAACACCAGCAAAGCCAGTGGCACTTGACACAGGTTGTAGGTAGATGTGGAATCCAGGCTGAGCCTAAATGCCACTTTTTCTACAAATCCAGGGTTCTCAGATGAGGAGGCTGGGGGAAGAGTGATTTTGGGAAAAGATAATCCCCCCCGCAACTCAACAGAAGGGAACAAAATCACCGGATGGCTAGTATTTTATTAGATTTTGACTAGAAAAATGAGAACTTTCTCTTTTTTTTACACAGAATTTTTTCCTTTCTTATATTCTGTCAGTGGCAGAAAATGCTGAATCACAAACCTGGAGCTTTAAACAAATAATAAAACAAGTATTTCGTATACAGAAGGAACATATCTTACATCATTTCATGCTTCCTGCTCTGCTCTCTGGTGCCACGTTCCTCATTTTCAGGCGGTTTTAAAGGTCAGCTTCACAGAACAAATCCTGACCTCGGACATGGGAAATATGCTGCCTCATCACTCCAGGATCTTTTCTCACATGATTAGTCCCAACATTCCTGCAAGTAGAGCAGTCCCCATCAGCACCGCTGCAGCCAGGAGGAAAAAAAAGAAAAGAAAAGAAGAGAAAAGAAAAGAAGAGAAAAGAAAAGAAGAGAAAAGAAAAGAAGAGAAAAGAAAAGAAGAGAAGAGAAGAGAAGAGAAGAGAAGAGAAGAGAAGAGAAGAGAAGAGAAAAGAAAAGAAAAGAAAAGAAAAGAAAAGAAAAGAAAAGAAAAGAAAAGAAAAGAAAAGAAAAGAAAAGAAAAGAAAAGAAAAGAAAAAGAAAAAAGGGCAAGATATTTTTCCTTTCTGTTCCCCAAGTTAATATTCATCAGCATCACAGACTCATTTCATAGGCTGGGGGCTACTTCAGCAGTGTAATGCTATTGCCATCTATGGGCAAGTAAAAGTCTTACCAGCCACACGTACAAGTTAAAGTCGGAATACACAGCTAAGCCGACAGCTACTCTCAGCGAAGTTTTAAAGGAATTTAAAGAGGATTTTATTTAAGTTTTTTTCAACAGCCACGGTACAGGATCTGGATAACAGTTAATCAAAGGCAGCAATTACTTCTCACGGTATTTGTTTTAGCCCTTATGCGTTCGTTCGACTGGCTTAATTTTGTCTGAAGAATTTTATTCTGATGCTATAATTTGAGCAGGCGGGAAAGGTCACGTTAAGGTGTTGATCCAGAAGAAGCACACATTCTCTGTTTACTTTGAACAAAAGATTGGAATTTATTTGAAATTACTACTATATATTACCAAACGTTTAAAGAACGATGGAAGGCGTAACAGTGATGAGCAAGCTTCAGCGCTGCGGGAAAGCTTAAGATTAAGTTACTTGCTTAATAACTCTTCTACAAATGTAAGATTTTAACCTTGTTAAAAGAACCAGTCAATTAATCTACTGGTTATAGATGACAAATCTATACTGACAAAATAGTTTGACTGCAGTATAAAAGATACTGCAAACTCTTTTTAACTTGCTTATGCCTCTAAGAGAGAATCTGGCTCTTTTCCAGCAACCCTGCAGACCATGATCATACGAAGAAGTTTTTGTCAGTATCTGTAAGAAATAAAAAGCAAAACCGAACCCCTACTCACTGGGAGACTCTACAGGTGACATTTAAAAGAAAGCACAACACCACAGCACGATGAAAAATGGGGTTTCTGTTAAATTATAACCAGCCAGATGGTTAAACTGCTCTCAGGTTCTTGATAAAAGAATAAAGATTGCCTCCCATGCCTGCAGAGCTCATTGCCAGGTGGCACGAACCGTGCAAGGTTAATTTCTCAGACTTGGCCTCCTCCTGTTGGTCTCTGCTAAAACGGTGAAAAGAAAATGCCCAGGCCCTGAGAGCAAAGATTGTCCTACAGCTTGTCACTCAGGGCAAAAAACCAATAAAGATAAAAATGAAGAAATAATAAAAATTAAAAATAGCTAAGGCATCAGACCCATCTCAGCCCTTTGCCAGACGAAGGGCACGGTAAGACTGAACCTTGCAGAAGTCATACAAAAAGAACCAAAGCACAAAGCCCTCCCCTAACAAGGGCAGAACAAAAATGTTTGGATAGGATTTCTGGAAGAAAGAGCCAGAGGTGTTTGTGAATAAGCACAAGAATAGGCACTTCCAGTGACCGCAGAACTATACACAAAAGCACTTCTGTACACTCACGGATTACTTGATCTTATTTTCTCTTCCAGTCACATGCCTATGTGTGTCTGTGCTGTTTGAAAACACAATTCACTAAGACACCTTAAGTTGCAAACAAGTATTGTACTATTAATACTGACTTTGTTTTAACTTTCCTGTTACTTAGTATAATTTGTTTCATAACCGTATCTCTTACGTAACCAAATCCCCACCGAATCCCTTAAAAGTTTTTGTTGATATGCACGCTGCATTACCAAAGCATTTCAGATTTATGGGCTTCCCCGCTTTTCCCCCTCATTGTTTCATTGGTTCGGGGACATCCCCTTCTTTCCAGCAGATTGAAACATCCAGTAATCTGAAACAGATTTAGCGACCCTACAGCATTAAATCATGCCTTGTGGTGCTTTATTCCTGCTCCAAAAGACTTTATGCATTAGCGGGTACATAAAATTGCCCCAGAGACTGAATGCATATTGAAAAGTAATAAATGATTCCACATGGTCTTAAGTTTTCAAAGCAGCGCACCACTGTTTCAAAGCAATAGTGTTTAATTTCCCAATTAGGAAGGGTTTTAAATAGCCCTCCTAACCCACAGATATAGGAACACTCTCACTTCAGATATTCTCCCCAGCTTAGAGATCTGGGTGCACCAACAGTTTTCACAGTCAAGTGGTGCCCTTGGTTAGCTAGCTAGCAAGGGTACAATTAGCCAAGGCAGTTAATTTCTTCCTTTTATTCAAAAAAGCTTGTGTCATCATTACTGCGAAGACACAGGTCACAAAGCCTCTGTGAGCAAACTGAATAGCATACGTTCCTCTTTAAGCTCCACATACTTGAACATCTGTCAGACCTCAGCTACAGTTCCTCCCCGGTTCTGCCTGTTTACTTCCAAGGAAAAAAAAATCCATTTTGGTAGAACAAGGCTTATAATACCTGTGCCTAGATATATTTTAAGCTTAACATGAAGCTCGTGAAAAGTAGCTGGTGTCTTTAGAAACAGCAGGCTCTTCAGCAGATCGTTTCTCAGCCTGTATTCAATTACCTGTGCTCATTGACATGGTATCCTCCCCCCCAAAAATTAAAAGAAAATCAGGTCTCCCTCTCGCCGTCCTTGGCTCTCCACAGGTAAAACAGCAGTGAATGACCTAAGGTGCACACTTTTAATGCAGTGGTTTGCTAGACTGCAGGAAATGATTTTGCAAGGCAGGTGAGGGTGTGTACAGATGGATGAATTCAACTTTTTGGATTCCAGGAGGAGTGTGTGAGGCAGTTAGCGATAACTGCACACCCTGAGCACATTTAAGTGACATTCACATGAACCGTAGGGAATGTAAGGCCTTTAATACCAACAGCAGGACCAGGGCAGAACCGAGGCATTGAAGTTCAGAACTGCCCTCCCAAAAGCTCCTGCTCAATTGATGCCTAATCCTGGAGGCTCTGGAACCCTATTTTTAGGTTGTCAGCATCCCAAGATACAGGACATTCTGCCTTTCGCATACCCAGAAGCACCACCCCACGCTGGGCAGCTCTGTGCCCCTCTTCTCCCTGAGCCCAGCACTGGAATTTGGAGCTCAGACACGTCTCCATGCAAGACGAGACCCATGGCCCCGGCTGCGCAGCCCGCTCAGAGCACACCCAACACATGCCGGCGGGCTCCAGCTCCTCTCAGCACAGCACACGGCTGTGATCGCCTTCCAAGATGGGACAGCAGGTAGGAGGTGCCCGTCACTATCCCATCACTCGCTGCAGCATGTCTCAGGCACTCAGGAAATGTTACCCCCTTCCCATTCCTCCCACTTGATGCAGCTCCTGAGTCAGCAGCTGTCCTGTTCCTCTGGGGTGGGGGAGAGAGAGAAGCAGCTGCAAACGCTTATCAGCGACTTCCCCACCATGTCTTGACTGCTTTTGCTTAACACTTCACCAGCCCCTTTGAACCTTTTTTCGATTCCCCAGGGGGGAACTTCCCCCTTCGCCTGCCTCCCCGTGTGTCTTGTAATGCCCCCACACCAGGAGACTGAAAGTCAGCTTCTCCCTCTTCTGCCCGATGGGGTTCAAATGCCTCTGTCTGACCTTCCTGAAGAGTACCTTATCTAGGAGGTAGGCTAGCCTGGAGAGTATCTACTGGGAGATTGGCTAGGCTAACGTACGCTCCATTTTCAACCAGCCTGTTGAACCCGTACTGCTGCCCGAGGGAGAGGGTGGGGATTCAGGATTCATGGGAGCAATCAAGAAGAGGCCATGACCTAGCAATAATAACATTGCCATGGGGAAGGGAGGGGAACAGCCTTGGATTTCAGTCCCCTTTCCAAAGTGTGCTCTATGTACTTTACATTGAACATTTGTCAAGAGAACAAAACACAAAGTTCTGGGAAAAGGACCAGGAGCCACATCTCCAGCTCGTAAGCAAGTGCTCTGATCGCTGGAGATACAGAATGACAGGGGGAGGGAGGTGCTCTGACTTCTTCCTCCAGGGCCCGCATGCAGACAGAAAATAATTCTCTGAAAGAACTGAAATAGGCTGTACGTAGCAACTGAAATAGGCTGTATGTAGGCACTTGCTCTCAAAAGGAGAGGCCAGGCTGCCAGCCTCAGCAAAGGGAAATCCTTTTCTGCAGCCCTCATTCTCTTTACCCGATCCCTGCTCACAGCCTCTGCTATCCAAGTGTGCCTTACGCTTGCAGGTGGAGGGAAAACAGGACTGTGAAATAATGTTAGGGCTGCAGTGCGTAAGCTCCACTATGACGAAGCAACGACCAAGGCTACCTCTTTCTGCACAGGACCACGACCAGGACAGCCCCCTCAGGGACGTATTTTGTCCCAGGAAGACAACCAAGAACGCCACAGCTTCAGGGGCGTAGCTTTCGGGTCTCCCTACCTTCCAGGCACTCGGCACGCTGCATCCTGCTGCCAGTACCCAGTCCCTTTCCCTCACAGCACACACAGACCCTCACGCCGAGCTGCTTCAACTTAGCTTTGAGACAAGGGGAACGGGGTAACCAAGAGACGGCCCGGCCCGGCCCTGCTCGGTCCTCGGTGCAGCCGCAGCTTCTGGCTGAGGGCAGTTCTCAGTGCGAGCGCCACGGTACCTGCAGGAAAGGCAAGAAGCAGGCGGTGCCCGCAGCCTGTGCGGGCAGGGGCAGCTCCCCGGGACAGGGCCCGGGCAGAGGCGGCCCCAGCAGCGGGGCCCTGTCCGCACGGCCTAGCACCGCCCGCCCCCCGGACAGGCCCGGCCCGGCCCGGAGTGCAGCGAGACCTCCCGGGAGCGGCCCGGCCGAGGCCATCACGGGGCGGGGAGCGGGGGAATGATGGCGGCGCCCGCTCCGCTCCGCACGGGGACAGCGGCGGCGGCGACCACCGGCCCCGGGACATCGCTGACATCGCTCCCCC
>WEIS01052183.1:318-11824 GCA_013389965.1 Todus mexicanus | reverse complement strand
GAGGACTGATACTGAGTCTGCCACCTCTCATGTGCTTGGATTTCAGAGACGGACCAAAGGGAGAACAGAGGAAGAAGTGGCATTTCTGTGGTTCCTTGTTTTCTTTCCTTTCCTTAGAGGTGGCAAAATAAAATATGCATTTTTTATGGACTTAGGAAAGACTAGAAAGGAAGTAAATCTTACACTCAATCTGAAGTGATTTGGTGAGATCTGTATTCAGAAGGACATACGAACCAACGATCAGTCAGTTATCTGCCCTACCATATAACATCAAGTCACCAAAGAGAAAACAGGGAGGGAAAACCCAAACACAAAGTGTGTTTATATTGCCGAGCGGATCAGCAGTGTTGTGTCTGTAATCTGTCTTTTAGAGGTAAGCATTCAAGGATGCGCTTAAAGCAATGGGGCAAAATTGGACCAGACTGACTGTTAGGCAGACTCTAGGAAACAAGAAAGAATGTGCTCAACAAAACCTTAGCTTTAAAGGCATATTTCCATGTAGTGTGAAGCAAAAGATACAATTTGTTCCTTCGCAACACTCTTCATGCCATCGTCTGTAGCAGATTAATTATTCTATGGTAACAAGATTACAGGAAATTTGGGGTGGTCGATAAAGAAAGTATTTCAGTTATTGCTCCTTATAGGGTCCTGTTACTTTTCTTTCTTGCCAGCTAGAGGTAATATCTTGATTGCCACAGTTTGTTTGATGTCAGGGCCAGCACAGTGCTGGCTTGACATGTGCACTAAACATGCTGACAGCAGCCAGGAAGTTCATTGACGCTGTTATGGCAAGAAATGAATGGACTCCAGAAGCAGTAAAATGCACTCTTAGTACATCACAGTGGAGGCTTCACTTTCCCGTGAGATACTGGGCTATTACTTGTCTGTGAGACACACTTCAACACATCGTGTCAAACGGCAGAATCATGAGAAAACTTGTGAAGTATTTCCATTAAGGCTAATTGATTTTTAAATACTCTATTATCCAAAGTTGGCATCTAATTATTTCTTTCAAGATCGTGACATGTTCCTGGTAGTTGCAAGAAGCAATGATTGTTCAGGATGTAACGCTGTGGTGGGCAGCAGAGCATCCATCTGAAAGGAAAGATGAGGCTTTTTATATTTTTTCTTACTGACATGTCTGAGGCTGCTGCAAGAGGAATTGTAGTGCAGTAAAAGATGTGTAGATGAACTGATGGGAAGCTTGGGTTTGTAGTCAGGCTCCAGATGGAGTAAGACTTCTATACAGAGATCAGACTGTTCTGGCAGACAATTTATTACCTTTCTCAAACAAATCAGGTTGGCCTTAGGGTCATGAATGTTTATAGTGAAGTCCTAATTAAGCAAATATAAACCTTATGCTCGCGGAGATCACATTAAAAAAGAAAATAATCACAAACCCTTTCTTGTACTTGCCTTTCCCTCAGATTTTGTGCTGACAATATTAATCAACTAATGGCAACAGAAATTAAATCAAATGTTGGTGATACATCAGGGCCGCACAAGGTCATCATCCACAGCAAACACACGTTATGTACAGTGAGCTGCCTTGCCCAGCTCTCCTCTGACTTGTATTTTGATCGTTTGTTTCTGTCTGTACAAGAATGGTGTGAAATGTCATTAAATCAAGAGGCTGCATTTCACATGTTCTGCAAATGGCTTCCCAAGGTGTCTGCACTGTGACACGGGTGACTGGGAGCTGCTCCTTCGCAGCTGCCATGCTCCTCTCTGCAGAAACTAACGCTTGCATCTCGAGCAGTTTGTCACTGAGAGCTCCATTTGGTATTAAGAAAGTGATTAAGGAAGAACAAAAGTAATGTGTGTGATGATTTGGCCCTTGCATGACCATGTAAGTGAGTTCTGCTTTAAAAAAAGGCAGTGCACAGGTCCCCTGTAGAGGGAAGGGATGCAAAATGTCAGCTCTGTAGCAGAGGGAATACTTCCCACCATTGAAACACAGAAAAATCAAAATATGTTGGCTGCCTAGACCATCGCTATAAACTATGGTCATGTAACTCATATTTAATCACAGAAAGACAAACAAGCTGAAATTGCTCAGATTTTAACAATTTGCTCTTTGAGATACAGCAAGTTTTTCTCAATATCCTGACTTGCCGTACTTGTTGCTTCATACTTAATGTTCACTCATGCAGGCCAGCCAAAAATAAAGTATTGCCACAGATTAAAACTGCCTCAGACACATATGGGTTTGGTTTAAAAGAAATAAATGGAGTTTGAAACTATAACTATTTCAGGAAATGAAATACAGTTTTGCGTTTTTGTAAGGTCTTTAAATATTTTATGAAGTACCAATGTTTGCTTGTATTTTTTTAAAAAAACCACCCTCTTATGTATTTTATTATGTACTTTAGTTGGAAAGACACCAAATAGAGGGGGAGGAAGAATCTTACACCTATGTACAGAACTAGGTTACCAACCTGTATTACTCTAGCAGGAATATAAGGACATAACAGGATAAATGCTGTTAATTTCTTGTGCTTATTTGTTACACACATTTCTTTGATTAAAAATACACAAATATTTAGTAACGGAACTTTGCCCTGGGTAAGATGAAGTAACTGCGTAGTCTAAGCATGAAATAAACATTCTGTACAAGCGTCCTTTAGTCTAATTGCCTAATTACCTTTGCTTTTTACCTGGAAAGACCCACAAGAATATGGTCAGGACAAGTGATTACACTGGACTGGTAGGAGTCTTTTGGATATTGTGAATGTAGGTAAATGGGTAAGACCAGACCAGTTCTGGCATTCACATTCAGAGTCATACACTGTAACTATAAAACAGCATGTTCTGTGTTTTCTCTGGGTAGTGGTAGCAGGAACACTGTGTTCATTTAAATTAAACCAGTTCCTTGGATAATAACAAAGTAATTAAAGAAGCCACTGAGGAAAAAGAGCCAATTTATTTGAATCATGTTCATAAAAACTACAACAAGTGCCTGAAGGAAGAAAATAATGTAGTTAAGATGGCAGATTGATGATTTTTAAAAATGCATCTTGATATTAATTTAAATTATTGTCCCTAGTCCGAGAATAATAATGGATGTGAACATTTAATTTTAGGAAAGGGATGGTTCCTTCAGTTAAGTCAAATTCAGGGAAAAAGCTGGCATGTTTGTTTTAAGTCCACTCAGTCTCCAAACCAATATATTAAAATCTGGTCATTTTAATGTATTCCTATTTCTTTTAACTCTCACTGTAATTGCAAGAGATGTACACACTTTGCTAGGTGGCTCTGAATTAGTGTTGTCTGGTCCTGCAACATGTCAAACAGACAACTGGAAAAACTGTACTTGAAATCATGGGGAGCCTTCTATTCTGTAAAAGGTCCCCTGCACTGAATTTAAGGTTCTCATATCAATCATAACTAAAGGATAAAACAAGGGAAAAAGGAAAGATTTAACATCTTGCACCTTTTCACAGTTTTACTGACGCTCTTCTGGTTTAGTTTTAGTGTCCGCTCATTAAATCATAGATGATAACCAATTTTGTTAGCCTGACATTTATATCATCTGTCACCAGGACAAGGTGGTCTTACATGTCTGTTCCTTCTACATGTGCCATCCAACCTTTTAACATAATGGTGAGGTATTTTTGATCAGGGAAAGCTCTTACCTTGGGGATAGAGGGCTTCATTGGCAACACAGTTTCTACCAAATTCTATAGAACTTGGTAAAACGTTTCTTTGTTATTTTGTGCTAATGTTGACAAAACATAATTGAGGTTGCACTATGGCACAGAACAACATTAACAACCATTGCTAGTGGTAACCTGTGAGCAACCTTGTAACCCTCTCCTATTTGCCTCTTTTGAGGCTCAGTCTGAATTACTACACATAACTAGTTTCCATGGTTTTTTTAAAAAATTTTACTAACATGTTACAGAGGTCTCCTGTGCTCCTGTGCCTGTGCAGTAATTCTCTATGGAGATTTCCCTGGCTATCCCAAGCCTGGTGGTCCCAGTACAGTTGTGGGGATTCCCAGGCTCCAGCAAATTAGACAGCTTGCTAATTTATAGTAACATTACACCCACAGGATGAGGAGTCAAACATCTGGGGACTCATCATTATATCTCTGCTTTATCATCTAGGCAGAAATAGTAGGTTTTTTCTCCTCAATAATCTGTCCTGAATATGTAATTTTGGTTCATCTGCACCTACTATCAAACTTGGTGTTCTAAAGCAAACTCTAAGAGAATCCATTTACAAGTTTATTCATGTTAATCTATAGTTACAGGCGGTACAGACACAGGCCAGGGCAGGGAGCTGAATTTATCTCACTGGCACTGATGGATGGCTGGCACAGAAGGTCTGTTGCTGTCAATGGATACAAGGGAGAAATCCATTCTTATTCTCCTTAATATCTTTGCAGTATTTGGCACCGTTGACCTTATGTCAAGTCTGACAGGTGGCATGAATCCAAAGTAAGTCTTCAACTAGACAAAGACTCATTCTTTTTCTAGTCCCTTTCAACATCTACATGCATCCAGCTACTAAGTGAACTGGATTTAAAAGCCAGTGATATACAGATGGCACAGAACTGTACTTCACCTTCTCTACATACAAATTCTTTGTTTTCAGTGAGGTTTCTGAGTGCTTGGATATGGTCCAGTGCCTTGATTTTCTAGAATAATGACAATCTCTGCAGTAAGAATAACTTACTGCCACGCAGGAGACAAAGCTTATCCATGCAGCAGAAAGCCAGGCACAAATAGTATTTTAGCTGTGGAAAATTCTTTTAGGGTTCTGGCTACGGAAAAAAAAAACACCAAAAAAAATAGTTTGGTGTAAAATAGTACAAAGCAGCTATTGGAAGGACACGTAATAATTGCTGGGGATAAAAGAGGACAAAGCTCTCATGTCTTGAATATTTAGGGAATTTGGGCTTCATTATGGACAGTAGCACAAATATCACATATGCTCAAAAGGAGAATCCCAATACTTTCACTCTATTTCCAATTATACTCTGATGAACTGCTTTATTACACTCCACCACTAAGTGTTGCATACTGACTGATGACAGATAAAAGCTGGCCCCAAACCCTCTTCTGGCTACCCACAGAAAAAGGCAGTGAACATTTCAGAATAAAGTGCTGCCTTGCATCATACAGGTTTTAATCCAAAATAGCAATCAAACGGGAATATGAAACTGAGGAAGTGCTCTGTCTGGGTCACTGTTACTCCATCTTTACCTTCCTCCATTTTAAACCATAGGTGTCCCACACAGAGCAAAACCCACTGTCAAATTTGCTGTCTAACGTTGACTTTGCTCTTGTTCAAGCCCAGGACTTGTTTAACAATTGAACTGAAGTTCTTTGAAGAACTTTGTCCTTAACCCTGGCACTCGTTGGGTATGAAAAAGTGTCTACAGAGCTTCTAACACAGGGCACAATGCATACTTCTGCAAAGTTTTGCTCTCTGGCGCATAATTAATTCTGGGTTAATTTTGACCTATAAGGCCCACCTTGCATTGAATCCTGTATATATTAATAAGCTCACTGCATTTCAACTTGGCAGATACAGAATCCAAAGAGACAAGACTTGATGTGTACATCTGGCTGAGGGTGAATGCACACGGGATGGGCTTGCAACTGTGCAACTGCCAGCTAACCATCTGGTATGATCTGTAAGTGAGGGTGATGTCAAAGTGCACCCTCCTTGCCGGGTCCTCTGGAAATTTGCACCTGCGTCTCAGTCCAGGACAACATAAAAAAAGTAGTTTCATTATACAGAACTAGTTTTTCATCTTCTGCTTAACAGAGCCCAGGCCTGCTGTTTCTCAAGACCAGTTTTAAGACTCATTTTCCTTCCCTCGGGTGTTATGTCTCTTTTTTTTTTCAGTGGAGATTCTCATGACGGGCAAAGGATTTCTTGAATTGATGAAGCAGGTTTGGCTACACTGGCTGACACAGGATTAGCATCTGTCTAGCAACAGGGATGCCCTGTGATATGTCTCAAGGACACCTGTAGAAAGAGTACTTTATACAGAAATTTTATACATCTCTGTTAAAGAGTGAAACCTTCTGTATGTGCAGTCCATGCATACACAGTGTGAATAGTGTCCCTTTGTAAAGTATTACTGTAACTCTCTTTCTCTCACCTCTGCTACCTAATGGTTCTGCTGTTTTTCAGGCTCCCAGTATCCATCCAAGTGAGACAGGATTTCCTGCAAAACTTAACACCTCTGAAGCTGCCTTTTTTTTTTTTTTTAAAATTTCGGGGGGCAATTTTATNTGTGATAGGTAAAATCTGGTAAAAAACTAATGAAGACTTCAATTTCATGTGCCAGTTATTAGGATGCTCAAAACAGGATGGTAAATTATATGGATAATATGCCGTAGTACAAATTAATGTTTCCTTTGGGATTCTTCTTCCCTATATGACCTTCCTCTTCTTACATTGAGTGCAACATGCCTGGAATGGATACAGAAAACAGAAAAGACAGATATCACAGCTAACTCAATCTCCAGTGTTAACACCTTTCATGTTGTTCGGATATATCATACTTCTGAAAAAATAGAAATCTCAGGCATTGTTTTTAAGTCAGTCTCTCATTTTAGGGTGTTGGTTAAGAGTTCTGCAGTATAGAGTTTTGCATTCACGTTTTGCAGAGGTTGTTTCACCTTCATTGCCATGTATAAGATACTGAACAATGCAATTGTACACTTAATTCTGTATTCCTTGACACTCACTGAAATCTCATTTCCAGGAATATAATAGGTGTACTGATTTTTGGGGGTCTTCATTAACAGGAGGACATGGCTTTAGGAATGTTACCTCAATCTTTGATTTGCAAGGAGTGTTATTTCTTCTTGACTACTATCCAGCTCTGTATTAATTTTAAAATGTTCAGATTATTTATATATAATTTACTTATAATTTAAATCAAATAGAAGCTTTTTTGTTTGTTTGCTTCTATTATTCATCAGAGAATCATAAAATGGTTTGGTTTGGAAGGGAGCTTAAAGATTATGCATTTCCACCCCACTGCCATGGGTAGGGATATCTTCCACTAAACCAAGTTGCACAAGGCCCTGTCCAACCTGGCCGTGAACACGTTCAGGGAAGGGGCATCCACAACTTCCCTGGGAAACCCGTTCCAGTGTCTTACCACCCTCATTGTAAAGAATTTCTTCCTAATATCTAGTCTAAATCTACCCTCTTAGAGCTTAAAGCCATTTCTGCTCATCCTATCACTACAAGCTCTTGTAAAAAGCCCTTCCCCAGCTTTCTTGTAGACTCTCTTCAGGTACTGGAAGGCTGCTATAAGGTCTTCCTGGAGCCTTCTCTCCTCTAGCCTGAACAGCCCCAATTCTCACAGTCATGCACTTTTGTTATCTTCCTTGCCATGACTGAGACTAGTCAGATTACAAACCAGTCATCAATAGCAGACAAAATAATGATTATAACATATAATCATTGCATGCATTAAATAAATAATAGCTGATAACAATTAATAAAAATAATGATACAACATACGATTAGCCCAGAATTTATGTGGAGTAAACTCACATTTCAGGTCCAAAAGCTTTCAGTTTCTCTTAGATAGTTCAGCAACTTTATTTGCCAGTCACTGTAACTGAAAATCAGAAATTGTACTGGACTGAGACTCAGTTGTGCCCATATTGTGAACTATGCCATGGGATTATTAGCCATCAAACTGTTTCAATCTCCCAGCTATTACCAATTCCATCTGAAAATATAGAATATACAACACTTTCCTCCCTGCAGAGCCTCTCAGAAGACTGATAATTGTATTTGGTAAAGTTTGAAACACAGGTTACGTGAGAATAGATGCCTTTTTGTGCCCTTCAGGAGCGCCTGGGACCCAGACTAGTTGCTAACATTACCAATATGCATGACTGAGAGATGCAGAGGATATTTAGAGATGCAAGAAAGCAGAATTTTCAGCTTGGAGGTAATTCACACATTTCAAAGCATAGTTCAGAACTAAATATTTAGATTCTTTTTTCCCTGGAGAAAAAGAAAAGAAACTTGATAAATTTTCCCTGCGGAAATTTTGATTTTGCAGAAACTGCTTTTCTGTCACAAAACATTTTCTTGAAAAAAACTCTTGAACTGCTCTGGGTGCTCACATGAAAGTAAGAAAGAAAATATGTGTCTAAGTATTTCATACAAATGGACACATAGCTTTTGATTCTTTTTCAAGAATAGAACAATTCACTTTAAAGGGCATTTATTTCTTTGCATACAAAATTTGAAAACAATCTAATCTCATCTATTTTTTTCACAGCATATTTTTTTTAAGTTCAAATATGAAAGTTGATCTTAAAAAGCAAATAGTCTGTGAGATCACTAACTGTAAAAAAAACTTTCAGCATTATTCAGTGTAGTAACGTGGACATGAGGAGTTACCAGGGCATAGCTGACAAACTCTGTTGTTGAGTATTTTGCAATAGGAAAAACAGACCAGGTTTCCCTTCACATGGAGTTAACACTGTATGAATGAATCCCTAGGATAAAGTGCAGCTGATTTCACTTTATTGCAACATCTTTTAACTTCTGTCATCTGTTGATTTTTCTGTTGGCCATGTGCAGTAAGTTGTTGCAGCTGCTTCACCTCCTTCACCAGAATGCAAGTTTTTTAAAGGACTGAAAAAAGCGGCTTTTACCTGTGACGATAAACCCCACATCTATTAACCTACCGCAATTCTTTATTATCAACCTACAAATCACTATTTCAAAGAATATGGTCAGAATTTAGTAACATGAAGAAGCTCTGCCAGGGAAAATTCAATGGAAATACAATGAAAATACCTGATGTTGACAAATATGCACACTCACAAGTACTAGTTTACCCGTTAGGGGAGACTATGTAAGGCAACTGGCTGCCCTGACTTTACTATTGACCTGATGAACAACCTTGAATCAGGTGCCTTGACCATTCTCCACCTGTGTTTCCTCAGCCAATCTTTGTCTGTCTGTCTTGTTAAAAACTACATACATTTTTCCCTAGGTATTTGTATAGCATCTTCTACACAGTCAAGTTCTGATCATGGGCTACCTGGTGAAACCAGTCTATACTCAATGAGGGTAATAGTTGTTTCATAGATGCCAAAAATTTAGTTCCACCTCTTAAGAGATGCAGTCTCTGCAATACAGGTGAACCTTAAACCCAGC
This sequence comes from Todus mexicanus, assembly GCA_013389965.1. Taxonomy (NCBI): domain Eukaryota; kingdom Metazoa; phylum Chordata; class Aves; order Coraciiformes; family Todidae; genus Todus; species Todus mexicanus. Next base: position 2,665 of record WEIS01052183.1, on the reverse strand, counting down.
AATTGCCTTTACTAAAATGTACTTCCTTTTGGGTGGGAAATCATGCATAGGAGAAAACCGTGTGAGAATTGCTCTGAGTACTATAGACATTATAGCTTGTTTGTATGTTCTGTGCTATGGATTTTGCCTCAGTTTGAGTCTAACTTTGCCTCGGAGTTTGCTTACCATGCATACAATCAACTTCCCAAGGCCAGGTGGTGCACCCTGAAGTTCAAAATTTGCAGCCATTTGTGGAAGGAGAGTCTGAGGAAATGTCATGCACCACTGTGCTGTGATTTGTTTGAATGAGATATCGAGTCATGGCTGACTAGGTGCTTATGAGGTTTATTTCAGTGTCCTGTTGACTTTTTGCCTGTTCCTAGAGAGCAGCCTACGAAGGAAGAATGGGTCACTCCCACCTCTCCCGAGTCAAGGCAAGGGAGAGCACACAGGCTTCATTCTCTGGTGACATATGGGGTTGTTTGTTGATACACCCCAGTTGAGACCAGCACTAGCTGTGGAGGGTATTTCTGCCACTCCACTATGTATCTGCTGTCAAAAAATGTTACTTTAGTGCCCTAGAAGAATGGAGCAATGTCAGAGGAGTTCATCTTGCCCAGCTCTGCCTGAGCAAAGAGGCAATCGCTGCCTTTCATCTTTACTACATCTTGCCTGTTTGAGTCATTCTCCATTTAAGATAAACTGTTTAACTGATAGCAGCAGTTTTGGTGACTGTTAGAGCATGATGCTTCTCAGAGGATACCAGTGGAGCATGTCAGGACTGTTCACATATGGAGGTCCTGGGCTTGGTTGAGAGGTGGTCATTTTGACTGGTTCCTGCTCTGGTAAGACTCATGTTTGAAAATTTGCAGAGTGCTAATTTTTTACAGACTAAAGAACTGCAGTGCAGCATATGCAGAGAGTATGAACTCCTCCTGGTGTGGCCATAGATTTGCAAAGCACAACTCAAATTTTGCCAGTCTCATGCTCACAGACTCAAATTAAAGACTGACTCCTTGAGCCTTCTGTCAATCCTGCTTCCTGACACAGAACGCAGAATTTTCTATGATTTCACCTTTTCTCCCATCTGAGATAGGTTTCTAGACTCCCATGCAACAGCACATCACGTTAGAATCGTTTTTTTGTCAAACCTTCTTTTTAAATTATTTTTTTTTTTGTAATTGAACATACCGTGAAGTAAATTTGCATTTGCTTTTGGATTATGGCTTTCTCAATCCTGAACATATGAGAAGTTAAGACATTGTTTATCAAAAAAAGGAATCACTTCAATGTAATGTAAATACTCTGAGTTAATCTGTAACAGAATTCTGCAGCCAGAAAACTTGGATATCATTCTTTCAGGCCTGTAACCCACACCACAGGCACAAGATGACAGGAAATTTACTCATCAGCTGCACAGTGAAGCAAGTCCTCTGCAGTGTTTCCGTGTGCCTGCTAGCACATATAAAAATTAGCTAGGCCAAATGAGATGGGTTAGAGCTAGACTTACTGTATGTTTAGTGAGTCAGTGTACCGCTTGGGAATACTCTCCATGAGACATCCAAGGCTGAAAAGGCGTTTGCACTTGTACAGTTGCCCTAGAGTTACAGCAGGATATACGTGATAACTGGGCAAAGCTTCAAGCTGCTCTCGATTTTTTCCTTCCCTTCAGTTTTGGTTACTCTGATGTCTATGGGAAGTGTCACAGTTGACATCTGCAAGTGCTGAGTGAACAAACTGTGCAGAAGCAGCAACAAAATGGCAGCAATGGGAGGACTTTGTCCTGAACCAGCTTTCTACAAGCTTCTTTTGAGCTCAGCAGGTGTACAGCCTGAAGAGGCTTTAGACTATCTCATTGGATCTCCCATATAACATGGGTTATTAACACCTACCCAGTTACCCTTACACTGAGGGTTGACTAACATTTATGAAAGGATGGCTAATCAGACACCCTCCAGGCTCTCAGCATTGACTAATCTTCCAAGAGACAGAGGCTCTACCTCTGTAGTTTGATCATTCACAGTGTTAAATGTTGGTTAATCTATATTATCAACATGTGTGACTTCATCCATTATTTTCTGTTATAGTAAATGGAACTTTAAGGTTCTCTGAGTTTCACCATACAATCATCTCTCCACTGATCATGCCATTTCTCAGTCTATGTCTTATTAAAAAATCTGAATGAGTCACATTTCTTTGTAACACATCTTCTCTAGCCTTCATATAAAGTTTAAGACTTTTTTCAAACTCTAGATTTCCGATTTAAAATTGTGTGCACAGGAACTGAACACATTGTCCCATCTTTTCAGTGTGCTGAGAGATGTCACCTCTTTGGGCAATCTACTTATGAAGCTGAAACTAGCTTCCT
>WEIS01052149.1:5178-29655 GCA_013389965.1 Todus mexicanus | reverse complement strand
CCAGATCATGAAACTGGCTTCAAAATGGTAACCTAAAAGACCCCCAAAACTCCTCAACCTCTTCCAGCCACAGAAGCTAACCCCATCAAAACGTCCCAACCTCAAGCCGTTAAAATGCTCCTTTTCATCTTCAGCTGGTTTAGCCTGGCCTGCGTGTATTTGGGGATGAACAAGACTACGTGGGCTTTGGAAAAAGGAAAGAAAGCTGATTTATAGACATATATCTGACTTCAGAAGTTGCCACTACGAAAGAAAAGCCTCAAAAAAAAAAAAGGTTATTCCCATAAAATTATGATAATTGGCTGAGATGCTTTGAAATCCCAGTGCCTACCAGGCTGCTGCTGGTCCTGTGGCATGTGTGCTGCTGGAGGTGGCTCTGCGCTCCTGAAGCTGCCTGGGGCCTGAGGTTGGCCCAGGGATTTCAGAAAGACGGTGACTTTCCAGTTGTAGAGGGATGGCAGATAAAATAAGCCAAACACTAAGCCAGCAGCTTCCACCGCCCCAGGACTCACGAGAACCATTGGGAATGATACCGAACGGGGTTGTGATTTCAACTCTGAAAGCAGGAGCCTGCTTGCGACACTATTTTTTCTTTCTTTCTTTCTTTTTTTTTTTAATAAATAATTGTAATTTTTTAGCTTAACTCTTCCGCTTAACACTCTCTCATGCTCTTGACCTACTGTGGGCTTCTGCCCTGAGGCCAGCTGTTGACCTTTGAAGGCTCGAAGCACTGATTGTCCCATCCTGATTCCCAGGAGACTCGTGATGTTTTCCCGGCGCGTTGGCTGCTCCACAGCGCTCGTGGCCGCGGAATCTTTCCCCGGCTTTCACATCCCGAAAGGACATCTCCCTGAGTCAAGGGAGAAAAATCTTCTCTCGATATTTGCCAGCGAGCCGCTACCCAATTTTATCGCGCAGGGTTTTCCAGCGGAAGAAGGAGGAAACCATTGGCGTGCTTAGAAGCCGCAACAAAAAAATTGGTGGTAATGTTTTATAGCTTGCTTCAAAATGAGATTAGCAGTTCCTGCTGCCTCTTTGTCCTGCTGCTTTCCCTTATAATTGAATCAATAGCATTGATTGGGCAGTAATGGCATGTGCAGTGCTTGGGAGCTTTAGTTTTGGCCAGAAAGGCTGAGATGGAGGTGAGGGGCTTGTTGGTGTGGACAGGAGGACAGGGAAGCCCTGCTAGAGAAAAAGCCACCAGCCTCTTAGAGGTGATGAAGGAGGATGCTTGTGTCCGCTGTCACCAAACCCACACGGGCTTCATAACTCCACAGCTGTACCCTGGGGGTTCACTGTGGACCCCAAGAAGCAAAGGGGATGAGGAATGATGGAGGCAGAGGATGAAAACCTGAGCTCTGTGGTGGGTTAGTGGTGAGGTGCTCTCCAGGAGGGGCATCGACAGCTCTTTGCTGTGGGAGATAACTCGGTTTCTGTCACCTCCGGGCACTGCTTTGCTTGGTATCTTGTGTTGAGTTCTGGGTTTGGACACAGTTAGAGCAAAGTAGACCACGGATGGGCTTGATGCAGTAGCATGCACGTGGTAGGAAGGCTTCCGTTGCCCATCACACCAGGTCTAGGCGTTTAGCCCCATCTTTTGCCCTTTTCAGCAATTTCTGTGGTGAAACTGGGCTGAAGCAACCCTCACGTCCAGACATCAGAGGACACCTCAGGGTTTGAGACCTTGCTGCAATTAAGAAATAAGGTTTCCTAGCAGGGAACAGTCAGGAACCTCTTGTACGGCCCAGCCAGCAGAAAGAGGCAAAGTTTCCCACTGGATTAACAATGATTATGGAGGGATTAACCAGTTTGGGGTTTCCCGCTGTGTTTGTGCCCCAAAGGCTCATTATTGAGCACTCCCAGCCTTCTTGTTGAGCTTCATAGGTGCTGAGAGTATAAATCTATTTACTCCAGCCCTGTCTCCGATTCATTATTTATTGCTCGACAATTACTTTGCCAAACCTCTCACTGTCGTCGGCGCTGCCAGAACCAAACAGACCTTTTGATCCCCGCTTGGGTTTTACCTCTTGAACTCGGTCTCGGGGGGCAGGGCAGGGGGATTTGAGGCGAGGGGAAGACAGTAAACAGCAACCGATCTCCTCTTCGTGTTGTTGTTGTTGTTTTCTATTTTTCCTGCCGTCAGTTGTTCCAGTTTTGTAGATTCTCCCCTCCCAGCCAGCGAGATCAAAGCAAGAGGGAAAATAAATAAATGCTGGAAGATAAATAAAAGTGGAACTGCCACTTGTTGCGCTCTCCCCTGCGAGACGCCTAAATTGCGGCTTTGCTGTTCCACATACTAATTACCCATTGTTCGGGGGTTTTTTGCATTTAATTAGGAAAATAAACAAATACTATTTTTTTTTTTTAATTAAAAAAAAATTATAAATGGATTTTTCTTGTAGGAAGAAGTGGTCTTAAAACTTTCCGTGCTATTCTGCGAGCTGGGCTCTGCCTTGGGATGCTTTGGAGAGCTGATCTCTCCCATTCCAAGGATGCTCCTGGATTTGCAGGAGGGTGCCATGCAAGGACCAGTACCCTGTATATCTGCACCCTCCTCTCCTCCCACGACTGTCAGTGCTGGACCCGCCGGGCATTAGGGAGCCTCGTGGCATTGATCTTGCTCTAAGGTAATAGGATGATTTATTTTCCATTTGCAAAAGTCTGAAATAATCCATCTCCATGTACCTCCAGGCTCTAATCCCTCTTCTTTTTCCCCGGGGTGATTACGCTCACTGTGGGTTTTTCGTAAAGCTTTTTTCCCAGAGTTGCCTAATTCTGAATTAAAAATAAGAGCGGCTCAAATCCCCGTCTGTAAATACAAACCGAACATATGCTGAATATTTTTAGTAGATTCGTCCTTTCCCCATGACTTCATTTGATTTTATTTTGATTTTTTTTTATCTCGAAATTGCTCCCCCCGCATCACTCTCCCAACTTCCTTTACTCAAGGATCAAAAATGACAAATCCTTATAAAAGCAGAGGGCTCAGCGTCGCTTCCTGGCTCAGCACCCGCCGCAGTCCCCTCCCATCCCAGACATCGCATCCTCTATAAACTCTTCCATAAACTTACCGGACTGCAAAGGATTCAGATTTCCCTCTCCTGCTAATTTGGGAACGAGCAAACCCGCCAGGCTCGCACGGGACAACGGTGCGTCATGGAAAAAGCTGCTTTTCCCCCCTAAATGGAGGTGGATAAAAAGAAAATAGAGAAGAAATCAGAGGAACGCAACCGCTGCCCTTAGCAGGGACGATATTTCCAGCAGCCCCCGATCGTTGGATGTGCTGCTTTCTCAGCCACGTGTGGTCTTGTTGCGGCACCGTTAATTGCCGACAATAAATGAACGGTGGTTGAGATCCCTTGATGCCTGACGGGGACCTACAAGAAAGCTGGGGAAGGGCTTTTTACAAGAGGTTGTAATGATACGATGAGAAGCTCGTCATAGGATGAGCTTTAAGCTGGAAGAGGAGACAGTTAGACCAGGTGTTAGGAAGAAATTCTTTACGGTGAGGGTGGTGAGACCTTGGCACAGGTTGCCCAGGGAAGCTGACTGTGTTCAAGGCCAGGTTGGATGGAGCTTTGCGCAACCTGCTCTGGTGGGAGGTGTCCCTGCCCGTAGCAGGAGGGGTGGAACTAGACCGTCTTGAAGGTCCCCTCCAACCCAAACTGTTCTATGATTCCATGATATGATAATATTCTGTCTGCCAAAGTGAAGGCTGCTCACCCTTACGTGCAGCTCCCACCTTAGAATGTCCTGGGTCACCTCCATCCTCTCCGTAGGTGTTGATTTGTTCCATCAAAAGGCTTCATATTGGTTGTATTTTGTGACAGAATCACTTGCCCTTTTTTTCTTTTTTTCTTCAATGCATTAATTTAGTTGACAGAGTTGGGGTTGGTTTTGGTTGGGGTTTTCTTGGTGTGGTTTGTTGTTCGGTTTCTCTTCTTTTCTTTGTTTCGCAAATTTTGATGATGAGAAGATAGGTCCTCCCGCGTCGCAAGCATGAAAGATTTATGTTGCAATAAATGGATGGGCTTGGCATACGTACAGTGGCCGCACAAATTGCCCTTTTTAAGCTCCGTGGAGATAATTAAAAGTATCTGCGTGGGCGTGAGAGAAACAACAGAGCAAATTCTGTCTCGGCTGCACCGGGTCACCCTTCTCCCTTCCGCCCAGCTGATGCTGGATCAGGAGCAGATCCAGCGTGGTCTGTGATCTCCTGTCTCACAGTCATTAATTAAATTTTGCACTCATGAAAACACGGCTTTTAACGGAGAAATTAAACCTGATCTCCAGAGCTTCAATGAGTGGCTGAGATTGAGACACGTTGTCACCGGGGAATTGATGCTGAACCTTTAGGAGAAATACGGAGGATGTGAATGGGGTTAATGAAAGAGAGATTGCTCAGAGGAGATGCTGGGAGGAACAAGCTGCCCATGGTCCTCTAAAGGGATGAAGGAAGAGCTGATTTCTGGAAAGGGTTTGAACCCATCTGGGTTATGGGCAGGTTGTGAGTCATGGTGGGATGGAGATGGGGGGGTGTGATGGCTTTACCAAACACACCAACCTGATCCCATCTGATTGCGTGGGTGTGTTGCTGATGGGGAAGAAAAACACAGCAGAGAACTGGTTCGTGGTGGCCTTGGATAAACAAGAAAACCTCAAATATTTTGTTTCTTCTCCGTTTTTCCTTATTCTGTCACATACTGTTACAGACCGTGCAGCTGAAATGATTTTTGTCAAAAGGTTTTTTTATTATTATTTATTTATTTATTGCCTTCTTTAGCTCAAAATCTCAATTTGATTCGGAGGTAGAGTAGGCAGCTAAATCCCAGCTTCCCTTTTTTAATTAAAAACAATACAGTGAGTGGCGCGGCTCTGCGCGGCGGCGAGCAAAGTGGTCCCCGCGGCCCCCTCCCGCCTGACGAAACGTCACCTCTGAAAATCCAACTGGCTTTTCTGAGACGTGGGAAAACCCCTCCCCAGCAAAACACTGCAGTAATTCGGGTTTTTAATATTGCTTTATTGCAACGCTGACTAAGAGGGCTCTTCCCAGGCTCTGCTGACAGCACTTTTAGGCTGGGGAAAGTCTCTATTTTTTAACTAATAAACCAGGACTTGAGCATAAAATTCCATATTTTTTTTGTTCTGCTTCAGTATGAATTTGAGGATTTTTGATCTAAGTAAAGAGCAAGAAATGGTCCAGGTGGAGGAGGTCAGAGTGTTTCTCTCTTTTGCCTTCATCTTCCATGAGGTTATACGTAATCTGCAGATCATCTGGGATCTCCAGCTCTGTAGAACTGAAAGAGCTCTGAAAGTTGTGGTTTCCATTCATAATTCTGGACTGAAAAGTTGCATAATTGCAATAAGAGTTGTGCTTTCTTCTGTATCTTGACCACGGAGGCTATTTTGGCTGATACGTGGGGGCTGGTCATACGTCTTTCAGACTTAAAAGCATGAGCTGCTGTGGCTTAAGGGATGGGGCTGGAGCTCCAGGAGATGTTCAACCCAAACCTCGGCTCTGAGAACTTTTTTGTTTTGAAAGGAGGGGTCCTCCTTTCGCCTCCAAAACCTGTGTGAAATGATCTAACCTGAGTTATATCCACAACCTGTGGGAAGGAGCAGGTCACCATGCTACAGCTGGTGGGACAGGGGGTAGGTTATATGAAACATCTGGAGAAGGTGGTGTTTATTTGATGCGAAATACCAAAAAAAAAATTAAAAAGAGGACCTTTTTCTTTCTCTGCGCTGTCCCTGCAGTGCAGAACTAGCCGAATCCTGGCTTCGTGGGTTACAATTTCAGTTGGTCAGCTGCTGGGTGCATTGAGCTCGATGGTCTCCAGCGCATGGTTCAGGGGGAGCTGGATGGTCTCCAGCGTGTGGTTCAGTGGTCCCTGCCTGTTGCTGCTCCACCAATACCTTGACCAGCCTTGCTGAAATAAATAGTGAGAAGGAGGCAAATCTGCTTGGAAAGAGCAATGCAAATCATTTAAACCCTGTTCCTTTTGGTTTTGAAGCAGGGCTGAACTTTGTACACCTCTTCTATGCACATCTTTCCTTGAAGCCCTTTGAGCTTTCACAGAATCACAGAATAATTAAGGCTGGCAAAGACCTCTGAGATCATCAAGTCCAGCCCAACACCTCATTTGAGTCCCCTGCACTTAATGGTTTCTAAATACAATGTTGATTACGATTTGTTTTTTTTTTCTTTTTCCTCTCAGCAAGTCCGGTGGCAGAATAGCTCTGCTGGGTTCTTCCAAGAGGAGCAGAGCGTGTTTCACCCACTAAACAAAAATAGCGTGACGTGCAGGATTGGCGCTGGCACTGTCTGCGCCAGGCACTTAGAGCAGCGGTTGACACCTGATCCAAAACGTGAATTGGCTGGTTGGGCACCTTACAAAAACCAAACCACTTTTTATCTGATCCTTTCCTTCTATTGTCTTCTGCTGGGTGGTGGCAGACGAGTATTTGGCACCGAGGAGGGAATGGGCCCAGCTGCATCTGGTTTCGATTGTTGCATCCAGATAATATTCCCAAGTGTCCGGCGGTGCTGATGCGGCTCGGGAATTGGTGCGTGCTGCCAATAACCTATTTGGGTGGGTTCCTATTTTGGTGGGACTCCACAGCGTCTTTGGTCTCCCCAAAACTTTGAGCGTGCACAGAAACACGCTGGGTGTCTTGGCAGAGATTTTAAGAAAAATATATGAAAGGAAGAAAATACCTCACTGGGCAGAGATTTGAATATAGAAAAAAGATATATGGAGATGTGGCACTTCAGGACACGGTTTAGTGGTGATGATGATGTTGGGTTGATGGTCGGCCTTGGTGATCTTAGAGGTCTTTTCCAGCCTTAATGATCCGATGATTCTACACACATAGTCCATGTGTATATAAATCATCTAAATTTATATAATGTACAAATACTCTGGAACTAATCTTGAAAATAAATCAGTTAAATTTGCTGCACCGTGGTATTAAAAAAAATAATAATCGCAGCTTGGGTTACAGGCATGAGATTTCTGGGGGTTTCATTCCGGAGACTGCTGGCATAAGGCAATTGATGTCCGTAATCTTTTTTTATCGATCAGATACAAGACGAGACACAGATTTTTGTTAAATGCTTGAATGCAGATGGGTACCTGCGCTCATGCTCATGTGTGGAGGAATGTGCAGTCAGTGCTGATGTATAGGCAAAGTAAGGAGGGGGGGATATACTTTCAGTGATGCCACTTATCCCCTCCAGCCAAGAGAGGTGCCTTTGACGTACGTGAGGAACAGAGGCTGCAATTGAAAGCCTGGAAAGTCCTTTAAAATAAATGCATTCGGCTCCCGCTGTGTCAGTCCCAACAAGCACCGACTACAGTTATTCTGTGTCTAAGGTCAAGTTTGGAGCAGAAAAGAGCCCGAGAGCTATTTATATAATCCCCCACTGACACCGTATCACACAATTTTTAATGTATTTATCTTCCCAGCCCCCTGGGGAGGGGGAGTCCTACTGTCCTTTCCTGGCAGGTTGGAGGCTTGAGAGAGTTTAGTAATTTATCTGAGGTCGAAAGCAGCGGTGCAGGGAGCGGAGCAGAGCTCTGCAGTCCCAGGCGCAGGCATTAATCACCAGCCCGAGGTTTTTCCCTCTGAAAGTGAAGGTTACCCAACCTAGAGATGGAGTCTGGAGAGCTTCAAGGTGTCCCAGCAGCAGGAGCAATAATAAACTCCGCTGCTAATAAAGTGAGACAGAAATCTGGGTGATTTCTTTTTATTATTATAATTATGATTATTTTTCTTTTTTATTTGTTGAGAAGAGACGTGTGAATGGGTGCTCTTGCTCATGGTTGTGGATTTTGGGAAGGGGGGAATGTGGAAACAAGATCCCTAGGTTAGCATGCAAGGAAGCTGAGCCCTGCTGGTAGCTGGCAAGGTGCCCCCCTGGCTCTGGGTGCTGGGGATCCTCCAAAAGCCACCGCAGAGTTGGGTCACCTCACCTCCTGACCCAGCAGGGCTTGCTTTTCAATAATTTAAGGAGGTCGTAACACCACAGATTCACTGCGCTGCCCACCCTGCAAGAGTGGAAGGTACTGGGAGTAAAGAGGCAGCAGTAGATGGCTTGTAGAGACCAAAAAAGAGTTTAATAACTGGGAAAGCTTCTGTCAGATGCCCAAATGCCTCTGTTGAAAGCTGGCTGTTGGCTGTGACAGCAGGAGGAGGAAAGCTTTTGAAGTTCAAAGAACTCAGTGAAAGTTTCCAGGGTTGGTTGTTGGGTTTTTTTTACCCTGCTTCAGTAAAATTCTTGCAAAATCTGATCCATCTCTAATCAAGCCACCCGCCTACGCGCAAACCTTGTCCTTTGCCTTCCTGTGAGGTAGCAAGCTGCTGGAGATGTTGTTTGGGGGAAGAGCAGGCGTGGCCGTGGCAAGAGTTTGTAAAGAGCGCGGAGATGTCCGGGCTTTCTCCGGTGGAAGGTGAAAAATGCACCGAACCCTTTCCGTGTGCCTGAGGTTTGTCAGGAAATCTTTTCTAATGACTTCACTCCGCGTCTCCGCTCTGCGCTTCAAGTTTAGACAGTGTTTAGAAGGGAGGACGTCTGTAAAGATGAATAACAACGATAATTTAACAAGGAGTCCGGCCAATTTTACTTTTAAATCAAATTTCCACAAGGCAGGCTGTACCACGAGAAATGCCAGGGCTATTTATAGTTCAAGCGGAGAGCAGGGAGAAAGGGAAGGGTTAGAAAAGTTCGGTATTTCAGCAGCTTGTTATCAGGATGCGATTTAGGATGAGGCAGGAGCCATTAATAGTGACGCAGGCCGGGCTCTGAGTCGTCTGGGGGGAGGCGGCGTGTTTTAAAAGCCCCGTGCTCTGAGCAGGCGCTGGGGCAGAACCTCTTGGCTGCTGCTCCTGTTCCTTTGCCAAGGAAGCAAGGAAACCAAAAGAGGCATCAGCCAGAGCTTGCCGGTGCAAGACCTCCTGTCCATGAGCCCTCCATGCTTTGGAGGACAGGAGACCTCGAGGTGGTTTTTGGCGCCTTGGCTCTAGTGTCGTTGAGGATGAGCAGATGCATCCTTGGTTTTCTTCCTCTGCTGCCTCAGAAAGGTGATTACAGAGGGCTCATTTTGGGAAAATCACTGCATTTTTTGTGGACAATGAACCTCACCTGGCATTGTTTGGGCTTTTTGTGTTTTCCTCCAATGGGCTGAGGAGCCACCATGAGCTCAAGTACTCGAAAGAGTTTGACCTAATCAGTCAATTCAATGTTGAGTCTGGTTTTGGCAGGAATGTGAAACAGCCTCGGTCTTAGGGCAAGTTGGGTAATAGATATTAAACAACGTTCTGCCAAAGCAAATAATGTCAGGTGGGAAGGGAGATGCCTCTACTTCAGCTGAGGATCTGGAGGCTTTGCAAAGTGAGGCTCTCCATAGTGATGGAGATCTGCCTATGGATCTGCACTGGCGGATTTGGCCCCGTTGCTGCCTGAACTCATAGACCTTAGGAGTTTATCCACTCCAGTTCATGCTCCTTTCAAATGAGTGACGCATTAAAAAGGGCAATTTCTGTTTGTACTTGGAAGGGTTGCTTTATAAAATGGAGTGACAAATGTTGACTTCTTCTTTCAGAGATCTGACCCAGAGCAATGCAGGAGAACAGAGGGGTGCTCAACCACTTTAGCAGCCCAGGGAATTGCATGTCCCAAGTGTTGACTTTTAAGAGTAAACTCAGTGTTTGAGAATTGGGAGACAAGTTTTTATCAGAGAGGACATTTCCTTCCATTGGGCAGAGTAAAAGTGGCAAGAAAAGGACATTTAGATAATGTCTGAAAACATGTGACATGGCCTCGACATGTTTTATTGTCCTGAACTGTTAAATAATCCAGTGACCTTGGAGGAAGGATATCATGTCAACCCCACCTCAACCTCTAGCTCTTCCCAGTAGCACTTAGTGGGTTGCCCCCAGCTCCATCTTCCTCAGCTGGTGCAACTGCCACATCTCACTTCTGATTTGGAGATCTGTCAGGACGCTGAGACCTCACAGGAGAGATTTGCTGGAGAATAGCAGAGAATTGTCCTAATTTCTCTCCTTCTTCTTTCTCACCAGTTATCCCCAATGCCCTGTTCCAGTGAGCCGGACCTCACAGGCTCTTCCTCGCTCCCAGCTTGGGAAGCCCACCCGGGACACCAGCCATCAGCAAACCCCAGCAGCGATGCCAGGGATGCTTGTGGCTGCCGAGTCCCAAATACTGCTCCCTTCTTGCTTTTTGTTCTCCTTGTGAGATCCATATATGGGGTGTTTCCAGGAGAAACCTCCCAGTAGGGCTCTAATCTAAACAGTGGCAGCATCCCAGGACTTCTGCATAAACACACAACTACAACCTCCCGCTCGCAGCAGCCGGGAACAGGCTCCAACTCAAAATTAGGAGATTATTACGAATGCTGAGCAATATTTGTTTCATACAAAAACCCCACCTAGAAGTTGGGGGTTAAGTAGCTCCGACATTATTAGAACTCCGGGGAGGAAGAAGCCTCCGTCTGCTCAAAATGCAGGAGCTGGTGGGATTTGAGCTAATATGTTGCGTGTTCATCTTGGAGGCTTTTCTCTGCTTTTTATTTGCTGTACCAAGCTGTGCTCCCACCTCCAGTAGCTGAAGCTAATTCCATATCTAGTTTTACGCAGTGCAAGCAGCACCCTACATCTGCAGAGGTCACGTTTTAGCATCTTTGCTGTTAGATGCATAACAAGACCATGCTGCATCCAGAATTCCCTGGATTTCTGTGGTTGGACCACAGAGGAAGCACAGGGAAGAGAAAACCAGGAATATCCTGTCTCTTCCCTGCTCGTGCACAGGGAACGCTGGGTCTGTGCTGACTCCTGCAACGGCAGCATCGCTCAACAAACAGTGGAAGAACTTTCTGAAAATCACCTCTGTGTTGCTGTAGGGTGGGGGCTGTTACTTTCCTGCTGAAGCTCAGGTCCGTGGTAGCTTGAGGATTGCATTTTGCAGGTCTCCACCTGGAGCTGGCTGAAAGGAGAGGCTGAGGAGAGCTTCCCCAGGGACTGGTGACGGTCCCATAAGGCAAAGAAGCAATGAAACTCTCTTGGAGGTGGATTTTAGAGTGGGCTGAATTCAAAACTTCAGTTCACGTCCATCAAAGGAAATGGAGCAACAGATTTTATTGCTGCAAAGTCTTCTGACTCCATCAAAATTGGGTTTTATCCTATTGTTTTGGTTTGAGGGTTGTGCTTTGCGAGTGAAACTCTGGAGAAAAACAGGCCCTTGGTGTGAACGCTTTCATCTAGCAACCCCCACCATCGAAATACTCGACGGGAGATCTGTGATCAGCCCCCAAAATGTGTCGTTTGAAAAGCAGCAGCACCCTCCACCCTGTGCTGGAGCCACTGCTGGTTTCGTGCATGGTTGTGAGAACTCCGGGATATTTTACATGTTCGCCGCGTATGTGTATCATGAATGAATTCATTCGTCTGGGAACGAGTCGATGGCAGCAATTAAATGGGCTCCGTAGCTGCCAACATGTCTCTAACTGGCACGAGTCTTGCAAGGCACTGGGACAAAAACTTTGAAGCTTATAGAGAAGAAAGGGATAGGCAGCGCTGTTGGCTCTTGTTCGTGTACAGGGGTGTCCGTGGGGACAGAATGTTTCACGTTAAAGCACTTGGAAGGGCTCAGGGAAGGTCCTTATTGCCGTGATCGATGCCAAACTAATTACATGGGGCAGGGCAAGGTTTTCTTAGCCGTGTGTCCCTCCGAGTCCCATTACTTTGTTAATGCCACACACGGGTTTTAGGGCTTTCAAGGATTCTTTCAGCCAGTGTCCAAATAATTCCACCCTTATTTCAGGGGTGAAAGCTCCAGGGAGAGCTTCTAGCAACCTTCCAGTGAAGAGGGCCTACAAGGAAAGCTGAGGAGGGACTTTTTACAAGAGCTATAGGACAAAGGGTAATGGCTTCAAGCTGGAAGAAGGTAGGTTTAGATTAGAAATTAGGAAGAAGTTCTTCACTCTGAGGGTGGTGAGACACTGGCACAGGTTACTCAGGGAAGTTGTGGATGTTCCATCCTTGATGTGTTCAAGACTGGGTTGGATGGGGCTTTGAGCAACCTGCTTTAGTGGGAGGTGTCCCTGCCCATGGTAGGGGGGTTGGAATGAGATTATCTTTGAGGTTCCTTCCAACCCAAAACCAGTCTGTAGATTTTATGTATATGTGGTTTTGTGTGTGAATGATGAGGCTGGAAAATGCCTGCTGGGAGGTGTGAGCCCAGAGCCCCTGGGACAAAAGGGACACCCTGGTGCCACGGGACGACATCTCCAGGGGCTGGTGGGGACTCTCCTACATCATCTTTAAATAAATAATGTTGTTAATAAGTAATATTACAGGCTGCTGAATTTCTCCTCGGTCATTTGTAGGGTGCTGTGGATATTTCAGGTTTGTCACCATAGAAAGTGGAATATGGGGGAACGGGGAAGAAAACAAAACTGAGGTGCCTTCTATGTGAGTTATGGAGGAGACTCAGCTTTTCAGGGCTAACTGGAACGTGGATTTTTTTCTCATCTGACGTAGCCAGAGGCTCTGGGCTCTCTCTGCTCTCCCCATCCTTCTTGAGGACCTCACTCCCAAGGGACGGTTCTTCAGCCGACAATTTCCAAAAAAAATGGACCGAACAATCCCAGTAACATTGGTTCTGTTCTCTCTTCTTCCTGCTTTTGGGTGTTAATTAACGTAGCAGATAAGAAAGGCTGGGAATCGTGGAGACCGAGGCTTTTTCATCAACTTAAACTTGGCTGGTGCTGCTGTAATCTTGAATTTGTGACACCAGAGTTCACGTCCTGACAGCAGAGAAGGGTCATGGTGTCGTGCCAGAGGCTTTGGGCTTGGATGGGGAGGAGCAGGGAGGCACTTAGAAATAGCTATAAATATCCCTTTTACCTAATAAGGGCTAATAAAAAAAAATCCCACCCTGCTTTTGGCTTTTCTTTCCCCTTGCAGCCACCCAGCTTGAAATTTCCCATTCATAACATACTGAAAAAAATAATTCTTGAAGGTTTCTTTTTTTTTTCTTCTCTGCTTTAATAAATGTTAAACACAAACCGCTCTTGCCCCAACCCACTCTATGTGTGATGTGAACAAAGATATTAAGTTATTGGATGCAGCAGCATCTGGATTCAGGGCTGGGACCAAACCGCTCTCTCTGGGTCACTGTGGTCCCCATCAGCTCATTTATGCTCCTGTTAGATCAGTGCTACAGGATCAGGCTAGTTCAAAAAAGCATGCTCTGATGCCAAAGCATCGGAATTAATGGGATTTTTTTCAGTCTCTTCGTGAGACTTTGGGTTGACCCAGTAAGTGACTCAGCACTAAGAGCAGGAATCAAGAGAAAGAGGTGGTTGGCCATGAAAATGCACCAAGGGGAGGTTGATTAGAGCAGGTCTGAAGCTGATGCCCAGGCTTGGAGCAGTCAGCTGCTTCCTTGGCAAGAGCTGCTCTTGGGTGGAGGTGGCCTTTCACCGATGGCACATATGAAAACAGGGATCCTCGGATTGAATATTTTCTTTTAATGGCAGCAGCGTTTTCTTTTGTTGGCAACTCGCCCCGTGAGCGGAGCAAAGAGCTGCCACCTTTATTACTTGCAGGAGTAAGGAGGAGGGGAAAAATGCAGCGACTTCACAGAAATATTGCCAGGCAGCAGAGGCGAGCCAGATGAATTTGGTGTTTATTGAGCTGAGTTGCCTGATAGGTATGAAATTCTTCGCATGAACTGTGTCAGGATTTCTCTGGAGAGTAGCTGTGCCCTCCCACCCCCTTTTATTTTTTTTCCCCTTTTCTCTCTTTCTCTGTGTAGTCTCTAAGCAGTTTAGGGAGACTTGGATGGGGGGGACATACTGTGAATTAAAAAAAAATCAATCGGATTTGCGTGGCTGGGAAAAAAAAAAGCCAAATAATAGCTGTAAAACTTGGATAAATGAGATCAGGGTTTGGTTTTTGTACTTGTTGGTTGTGGTGGGTTTTTTTAAATAAGTGCTTTCCTGTAGCCAACTTCTCCACAACGTGAATGGACCTTCTCTAGCTACTGGTAAATAATGAGATATTCCCTTTGCCTGTTTATTTTAGTTGGGCTGCGCTTCCAACTGAAGTAAACAGTTTTTACAATAGCTGGCGCTGTAAAATGTAAAGGGTAGCATGCGTTAGGAAAAATAAATGCCTAAATAAAGGCTGTGAAGGAGGATGAAACATGGTTTTGAGCATGAGGGAAAGTGCTAACCCACCTGGCGAGGTCCTTCTCTCGCCTTTGGATTCAATGGGAGGTTACGTTGTTAACATGAGTAAGGAGCTTGGAAATGAAAAGCATCATCCAGGCCCAGCTCAGGAGGGACTGGAGTCAGCAGCGAGACTCAGGCTGACTTACACGATGTTTAGATTCTCCCTTATTTCAAAGAAACAACGTTCCTGGGAGCAAAGGGCAAAGGTGAACATCTGTAGCACTGTAAAAACCTCTTCATACAAAGTGCAGAGATGCTGACGAAGTGTCCTTGTACACACAGCCCTTTGCATCCAGCTGCCTCCCTCTCCAAGGAACTGAAAAAACCCCGGAGTGGATAGAGCCCAGTTTATATCCCTCTTTTTCTCCACTGCATTTAGAAGTTATGTCCCTTCTTGCAAACTTAACAAGAAGACCCCTCAGTAGCCCCTGGGTTGCTGTGAGCTCCAGCACCCCACCCCTTTCAGGCGATGCTTTTCGTTAGCAAGCAAACAACAGCAATTTTAAATGACCTTGAAGGTTTTGGAAGCTCAGCAGCTTGATTCTGCAGCCTGTTTGCGGAACCCTGTGCACTGGGGAGGTGCTGAGGGTGAGGAGGGCCAGGGGGTTGAAGGCAGTTTAAACAATCACGCTGCATTATTGATGTTGCCGCGCAGGGATGATGGAGGCTCTCCAAAGGTTTGTTCCTCTCCAGCGTCTTTCATGGCCACGAAAGTTTTAGTTATCTTGTTGTCTTTGCCTCTGGAACAGATAGCAAAGCTGCTTGGACACTGGTTGTTCCCTCGTCGGTTGATAAAGCAAATTAATGGAAATTATGCGGCGCGTACATTGAGGAATTTTTTGTTTGGCTTTGGGGAAGTCTGTGGCTATTCTGGTTTTGTTTTCTCAGATTGCTCCAGCTTCACCTGAGAATTAATTTCTGCCCGTTTATTTTTTTTTTTTTTCTTACCACAAGTAATTGTGTAATTAGAAATTCCTAGGACAGACTCCTTAAGTGATCTTTATTTCCTCTTCACCCTCTTCAGTGCCAGGGGACTCTCAGCAACAGTAATTTCCTTCTTACTCGTTTTATTGTGCTACAGTGAATTGCCACAACCCGTGAAAAACCAACCACATCAGCGTAGATGTTTTGGACCATGTGTTTCCCAGGCAGAGTCCCTGCTCAGGATGCTCAGCAGGGACAACACTGTCACTCACTTGAAGAGCATTGTCCCCTTGGGCCAAGACACAGATAACAAAAGCAAGACTGTCTAGTTTTGTGACACAGACACTAGTATGCTCTGACCATGGGCAAGACTTGTTATCTTCAACTGGATAAGGAAAGTTGACCAGAAACCCAGAGGAGGTGCCCAAATCTGGTGGCATCTGCCACGCGTTTCCATGGAAGGAGGCAGAAGCCCCAAGTGCTCCATCCATGTTATGTTTAATGGCTCTCAGGGTACGTTTTTATTGTTAGGGCACAAAACAATGGTTGATGCTACCCCAAAGCTTTCATAGTGTGGATCATCGTGTTCCTGGAGAGCACCTGAGCCAGTGCAGAGGTGGTGGACACCCAATTGGTGGGCTTCATAGGAGCTTAGCAGGTTGAAAGCCAACATGTGTCATTCCTAGAGCTAGGACTGCAGCAAACCTTGAGTGTCCCAGCCAGGGTGTCTCCTGCCATAACGTAATTTCTTGTGGTTATCCCCTTATCCCAAATGAGTCTGGCTGTGAGATTCAACCATTGCATCTTTTAACAGTAGCTCAACATGGAGTGAATCCAAGCAAAGACCTTGCGTCTGAAAGATACTTTACTCAAAACTCTCTGGTTTGGAGGGGACGAGCAGAAACTCTTCAAGTTGTTGTAGTTTAAGTGTGTGGGAGAGGCCAGGAGTGTGGCCAGCTCGAGCTACAGCATTAGAGCTGAGATCGATGGTACTGTGTGAAGCTTCCCAATTCAAAATGAGATTATCTCCTGGGTTGTGTAGGGAGATTCATGACAACTAGAATAGGATACGATACGGGATGGGACGGTGCTTATGTCTCTTAACATCAGCTGCTGATGTCCTAAGGAAGATGAAAAGTCAGAAAAGTGGTGTCAAAACAAGTGCTTTTATATTCTTCTTCTTTTTCTCTCTGTCTTCATAAGTTGGTAATGTCCTACCCAAACCTATAAATCCAGTTCCTGGCTATCTGTACTGGAGACTTTTCTCCACCCCGTGAAATGTAATTTCAGGCGTTACGTGCTGTGCATAACCTGGCAACCCACCTACACGCAGTAGTCGAACAGAGGCAAAGTTATCTAATAACTATTGAATATTTGACTTGAAGCAACTTACTTTGCAGCCTTGAACTATCGACTGGCCGCGGTACCTGAGAATGAAACATGCAGGCGAGAAAAAGCAAATTGGCAGCTTACAAGGTGACTCTGACGGGAGCGATCTCTTCTGCCATAATGAGGTTTTCTTTATTTCTTAGGGCAGTAAAGACTTGAAGTGGCTTTCTTAAGATGGGCTGAGAGGCATCACTGATAGGGACATTGCATTGGGTATTGTCTGGCACTGGAGAAGCCCAAGCCAGGTCCTGTGGCTTCACATGCAGCTCTCCTGCTCTTCAGAAACCTCAGATCACTTCCCAAAGCCTTCAGAGATGCTGGGGACTGAAGTGCAGCCCACTCCAGGGCAAAGCTTCACAATATCCAACCACGCAATATAACGTTAAGCCAGGAGTAGACACGGAAAACAAGGATTTGCTTAAAACCATCTGAGGTTTTAACCCCAAGGTAAATTCTAGTTAAACCCCAGTTCTCAAGGGTTGTCTAATAACTGGTCTTGGAAAGGAAAGGCAAGAAAAGGAAAAGATCTTGACAAGCAGATGGCATAAGTCTGACTGAGCTCGTGCCCCTTTTTCGGAAGGAGAATTCTCGTGTTCTGAGGGCTGTTTACACCCTGGGGTAGAGGGAACATCCCGGAATAATGCGATTCTCCATGTAGTTACTCACTAAATTAATTCCTGCATTTCTTTGTCAGAAGGTTGGCAACGCGTCCTGTCATTGTGAGCAGCGGGGTTAATGAGCACATTCTTCAATATTAATCTTATAATCAAATTCTATTGACTCATCATCTCTCGTACGCGTCCTACAAAAGCCTGACTTCGTGCAAAGCTGGAGAGTCGCGCCGGTGGGAGGGAACGGTTCAGTTCGAGGGCAGGAGAACAGGCGCTGGCTTGGGGCTCTGCGGTTTGTGCCAGGGTGGGTCCCGTCTCTTCTGGGATTTGTGTGCTGTGGGTGCATCATCGGTGCTGATGATTTATGGGCTATTTTGGTTATGACGGGATGGATGTCCTCCTGCCAGAAGGCGCGGTGCTGTTTGGAGCTTTGGGATTGAAGCGTCCCACTGATAGAGGGTTCTCTTGGGGGTAGCTCATTTTTGGGAAGCCAAAATAAAAAGGTTAAGTTGATACATGGGGCAAAACACACTTGGGCCATTGAGATGCTGGGTTTGGCTGATTCCACCTAGAAAGGTGATATTCCTCCAGGCGCTCTATTTTTGCTTTGCCATGGTGCCTTTCCTAACCTGTGTCCACTGGACCTCAGACGAACTCATCTCTGACCAACCCTGGCAGTTTCACGCCCTTTTTCCTTCCCTCCTCCTTATCCTTTCATCCCCTCTCCTGTCTTCCACCTTGCTCCACTTTTCCCAAATTCAAACCCTAGTTGCAGTTAACTTTGAGCAGGACTGAAACAAGGCCAGACAAACCCACCCTAATGTCCCCATTAGAAGACAAGCAACATTTTGATCTTGAAAAATCCGTTTACAGTGTCACTTTGTGTTTAGCCACAAAGCCAAAGCCAGTAACAGCCTCTCCTCAGGTCCAAGACATCGCTCAATAGCCAGGCTTATTGTAGAAGTACATCTTTCTGAGTTCTCGAAGACAAATCAGATACTCAGCAGTCAGGAATGTCTCCTTTGGTGCTTTTACATATTGTTTCTTGTGTTGGTGAGTAATGCAGAAACCCCTCTGTGTTGATGTGAGTACGGATGTTGAAATGAGGGTTTAAAATCACGGTGCATGATCTAATTCAAGAGGTTGGTGTTCAGAGGCCGCTATCAGCAGCAGATCTAATTCCTGCCTTCTGCCTAATGCTTATTGGAAATAATCTGAGCTCTCAAGAGAATTTAAAACTAAAGAGAGTGAATGGAGAGGGTTGAAGAGCGTGGCAGGTTTTGGATGCAGCTTTGGGACCTGCTTTGCTTGGTTGGGACCAAAGGTTGGTGGCAGCAGTCACTGTGTAGCCAGGGCATTGGTCACAGGTCGTTGCATGCCCCAAGAATCCCCCAAGTCCTGAGCAGCCCCACAGTAGCCCCTTCGCGGGTCAGAGTCTAAGGAGATGCAGTTCTGCAAAGTTACCTTGACAGGGCGCTGCATCTTCCAGCATTTCCCGATAACTCTTGGTTCAGAAGTGACAAAATCTGCGTTTCTCCTCCAAACCTGCCAGCCCCAGTGACCTCATCTGGGCTTGCAGCTGAACGGGGCTTTCCTCCGTGTGATGCTGCCAAGGGCTGTGTTTGTTCCAGAGCTGACAGCCCTCGATTCCCCCCCCGAGCCCCTCTGCCCGGCGTCACGCCTGCTGACCCACACTGCGTCGCTCCAGCATTAGGCCATCAAACCTTTCTGCTGCTGCTCTGCCACCCCCTGCATGGCTAAAGGGGTTGGAAAACAACAAAAAGCCTCATTTTGTCCCCAAAAGCCAGGTCTGGACACCAAACACCCCAGGGGATGCTCATATTTAGCAGGAAGCAGCAGTTTTAGAGCCATTCCTCAGAGCAGCATTGGGATGGGGCTGACTGTGGCTTGTATTCAAAAAACGTGTAGACGTGGCGCTTCAGGACACGGTTTAGTGGTTATGATAATGTTTAGTAGGTTGGACTTGATGAGCTTGAAGGTTGCTTCCAACCTTGATGGTTCTATGATTCTATGACTCTGCTGCTGGACCAAGATTGCTTTGGGCGTGATTTGGTGACAACTAATCCCCAGTCCATGCATTTCCGGACCCCCCACAGCAGTTCAAACTTGGTCTGGATCTATCGTGCACACGTGGGGGAATTTCTCTCCGACAATCTGGAGCTGTAAATACAGAGTTAGTGTCAGCTTTATACTCTCGCGTTGGCATCTTGCAGACCGTAGAGGACTGAAAATGCCTGAGCCAGCATTTCTGTGATAGAAAAAGCCCAACAGCCAGAGTTATCATATGACAGAAGAGCCTTGGTTTCCAAAGCTGTCACTTTGACGGCTTCTGTCTTGCCTTTCCAAATGGCCGGGAGTGAGCACGTCCTGGAAAGCTGGGAACTGCTGGAAAAGTGCCAGAGAAAACCCTTCTCCTGCCATCCTCCTGGAGAATTTAGTAAAAAATAATTTCTGGGAATTTTAACAATTGCATTTGGGGTTTTTTTTGAGGCTGTGAGGAGTGTGCCTGCCCTCGCTCTGCACCGTGGCTATTGGGGTGCACCAGGGAGTTGGGGGAAGCAGCAGGTCCCTCCTTTCGCCTCCTCCACAGCTTGAAAGTGGTTAATGGAGGAGTTGGGGGAAAAGGAGAAAAATCCAGTGGCGAGTCTCCGTGTTTGGTGCCGAGCTATAAACTTCTTGAAAATACGGACTTATAAGGCAACACTTAGAAGAATCTCATTTTGAGCCTTGTTGCATTAATGGGTAGCGGGTCTATTTTTAAATAAATTTGCAAGAGGAGAAAACTTCTATTTTGTGAAATGGAGCAGAAAGGCAAGTATTCTGAACGAGATGGTTTGAAATGGAGCATCTTCACTCTAGCAATTCAGCAGCTAGTTATGGGAAGTTGACGGAAAGTCGACCGTTTTCTTTCATTTCCCATCTCTCCTGGTAAAAGAAGGGCTCGACAAGGAAGTGACAGGGGTAAAATGAGCAATGACACGGAGGGTGATCGTGTGGGGTGGGCACCGAGCCTGGGATGAGCCTCTGATAACCCGGGTGTTAGCAGCGCCTGCTCCCACTGTAGCTGCCACCTTTGCCCTGGCTTGGAACAGTTGCTTCCAGTTGTAAATGTCGAATTTGGCTTCAAAGGGGGATTTTTGAAGGGCAGAGAGGAGCAGAAGGCTCGTGTCTTGGTGTCTGTGTGCTCGCCTGTGAAGATCTCAGGGGTGTATTTTAGTGGTGAGTTTGTATTAGTTGCACTGCGTCAGGTAAGAAGGAACTTCAGCGTATGCCTGAGTTGCAGTACAGGTGTGAGTCCCACCTACAGGAATCACCTGTGGTCATTAATTGGCACAGATAAGCAATCGGCAGCAAAAGCTCTGCATGCAGATGGGTCAGCAGAGCGGGGCCAGGCGCTCTGAGGCAGCTCGTGGGAAGGCTGGGCTGGAAAGGCTCTTTCCTTAGGCTCGATTTGGACCATCCCATCTTGGTAGACTGCTGGGCTAGCCCCAAGGCAGCACCCTTTAAACTAGGAGAGCTAGCAAAGGCTCTGCTGGGATCCTCATCACCACCGACATCTGCAGACACCCTACACCCTTGCGCAGCTCAGCTCGAGATACTGGTGCTCCCCCAGGCAGAGGAATTCGATGGGACAGTTTAATCCTTGGCTGCGACAGTGCAAGTATCAAGGTCAAATGTGCACTGTCATCATGAAGGTTTCGTTTTTCTCCCCCAGCTCCTTTAACCTTTCCTTTTATAAGAGATCCATATGTCAGCATGACTCCTCTCCAGCTGACGGGGCTCAGCTGATGTTTCTGTCCCCATTGCACGTGTGACGATCGGGTGGCATGAAGCCTCCTCTCCTCCCTGCCTCAAACTGGGAATCGCTGCTCCCCATGCTGGTCCTCAAAGGCATGGCCTCGGTTGGGAGATGCAGCAGCCCTTGGACACCCAGCTTCCTCTTTGCATGGCCAAGAAAATCTTGCAGAGGTTGGGGAGAGGCTGGAGCACGGGGAACTCCTGCATGTCAAGGTCTCCAGCTGCATCCCAGCGTGACCAGAAACAATGGAGCAATCCCAAAGCATCGGCATAGCCCTTGCCAAGTGCGAAGACTCAGCAGCAGCAGGAGGGTTGCTGCGTGGCAGCAGCAGAGCCTCGCTTGCCCAAGGAGCGTTAAAAGCTCCCCCGTCCCAGGCTGTGTGCGTGCTCCGAGCTGGGGCTTTGCAGGAGGGAAGGTATCTCGTGCAGGGACAGCTGCACCACGGGAGGTTTGGCACGTCGCTATCGGTCCCGACAGGAGGAATGTGTCCTCCTCCCCTCGGAATGCTGGGACTCCCCATCACCCACCCCCCAAGCGTGGGAGTTGGGGGCAGGTGGGTCCTGCGGCAGCCGTACCCAGCCCCCCTTCGCCGTGCACGGGGGGAGATCCCAAAACGCTGCTTGGGTGGAAAGTCTTGCATGGGAAAGAGCAAATGCAGCAGGATGAGCCCTGCACGAAAGAGAGTGTGCTGTTGGCAGAGTGTGGAGGTGGATTTGAAATCCCCAAGGTCCTGCCAAGCCCCTTACATGGGGTCTGAGTTAGGAAAGCCCAGAGCCACCTCCTGAGCCATGAAAGCCACCACTGCTGCCTCTTCGGATGCTGGTGCCTGTGCTGGTGCTTTGTCTTCCCAAGGCTAAAAGAGGAGGTTTTACACCAGGTGGTATTTTCACTCTTGATCTCTGATCAGGGAGGAGGAGCTAGAGGGGATTTGGCCTTTGGAGTTTTGTTGCATTTTTAGGTAGTGAGTTGAACATGCAATACCACCTCATTTCCCAAGCAAACCAGCAGCACACGCTGCTCTGCTGCTGCCACAAAACCTGGTGCAAGCTCCATCTGCTCCCATCTAGGCGTGCCTGGGCACAGGGAGATGGGACACTTGACTCCTGTCACCCCATCCTCGCTCCCTCCTTAGCACGGCACCAGACGGCGTTTCTGCTCGGTGCAAGAGCCAGATATATTTGTAACTTAATGATGTTTAGGAAGGCAGTGGAGAGCACGTGCGCCCAGTGTGTGGGAAATCTATTGATACTACACCAGAGGAGATTCTGTTTAGCAAACTTTGTGACCGGGCTTGCGAGGCAATAAATCAGCCGCAGCACGGCAGGGACATGAGAAAGGAGGTGTGGGATGCGAGGCTCCTGTTGGCAGCATAGAATTATAGAATCATTTTGGTTGGAAAGGACCTTTGTGATCATCAGGTCTAATTGTTAACCCAGCCCTGCCAGGGCACCACTGCCCCGTGTCCCTCAGCACCACATCTCCACGGCTTGGAAACCCCTCCAGGGATCACGGGGACTCCACCCCTGCCCTGGGCAGCCTGGGACACACCTGGGCAACCCTTGACAATGGGGAAGAAATTGTTCCTCAGCTCCAACCTAAACCTCCCCTGGGGCAACTTGAGGCCAGTTCCTCTTGTCCTGGCGCTTGTTGCTTGGGAGCAGAGCCCAACTATCCCTGGCTCCAACCTCCCATCAGACTGGAACCGCCAGGTCCCTCAGCCACCCTTCACCACACTTGTGCTCCAGACCCTTCCCCAGCTCCGTTGCACTTCTCTGAACACACTCCAGCCACTCAAGGTCCTGCTGGGAGTGATGGGCCCAAAACGGACCCCAGGATTTGAGGTATGAATTTGAGATGGGGGCAGCTTGGCTAGGAAATACCTACTCTGGGTTCGCCTTCCCCCAAAACTCAACATCCTCTGTAAGTGCAGCGTCCTGAAGCCAGCAGCTGTCACTTGCTGTGGAGTCCCCTAGAGCCCACCCCGATGGCTGAGCATCGCAATACTCTCACCCTACAGCCGTGCTTTCCTTTCTGCTTTCCCCAACAGTTGCAATGACAGCTCATCCTACGAGCAGCTCGGTCAGCATCACCTCGCGGTTGCACGTATAGTCCAGGTACATTAACTGTGCCGCGGCGTAATTATTCTCCATCAGGTAGTGAACTTCCTGGTTAAATGAATTAGGAGTAATTATAGGTATCAGAGCATAATTGCAACGTGGCTGCTGTTTGCAGGATGACTAATTGCCGTATCCCGCCAAGCAGCTCCGCCGTGTGTACACACATGTCGGGGTCGAGGAGCTGGTGTTTTGCTTCACCTCTTGCACTTTGAAACCTCGTGGTTCAGCTCGTTCTTCTAGTGTTGGGAAGCAGCAGATTGACTCTTGAGTGTGGAAATACAGCCTTTTTCCAAGGGTTTCTTCCTCTCGTGTCTTCTACCCCCCTTTGAGCTTGAGGCTGGGTCAAATGCCTGGGGGCTGACGTGCTGAGGGGAGGCTCGCTGCCACCTCCTTGCCCCACGGGCATCCCCACCTCTTCCCACCTGTGAATCCTTGTAGGAATGGCACAGCCCTTGCTTTAACCTCAGCCCAAAATACCGCCGTGATGTTTCCGCGCCGCGATGTCCTCGCGTTGTATTTGTTTGCAGTAGGTGGTGCACTGAGAGAGCATTCGAGGACTGAGGGGTTTCTCCTAGGAGAGAAGGAAATCACACTCCTAATTCCTCCGCTGGATTAATGTTTTGCTGCGTGTTGCTCCATCCCTTCTCCCTCCACCCCGGCCAGCTGGGATGCGTGACCCGGCAGAAACGAAGCTGAATCGATTTGCTACCTGTTGTAATTATCCTACCTGCGTTTTCCATGACTTGGAGCCAAGTTTGCTGCTGAGCTTGGCTCACTGGGAGCCTTGTGTTGATGGGACATGAATGATGCGAGTTGAGGTCGGGAGTCTTGGTGCAAAATGTAGTGAGTGACCTCAGGAGACAGCTGTGAAGTGACGCACAACACCTGGCCTGGGTAAGTGAAGCAAATAATCACGTTGTAATCGGCCAACCTGTGGAAATACCTGCCTGTGTTGGGAGCACGTGCTTTATGGGAGGGAAGAACGTTGCTGGGGTTATTTTTGTGCCGGCGTGTGCTGCGCTTTGCAGCCCTCTCCGTTCTGGTGCCTTGGCCCGCTGGGGACATCCAGTAGCCAGCGAGCTTAATCACAAGAAAATATTTTCTATAGATCTTTCAGAATCTCGACTTCAGCCCGAATTTCAAATAAACATTGCCATGTTTGGAAATCTCCCTGGCGCTCCCCTTCCACCAGCACCACCACCCCCCTCCTGCCTCCCCCCCAGCCGCTCGGCGTGAACTTTTGCTCAAGGGTGACTCATCATAATCCCTTCGCTAACAACAGAAATACCAGACTGAGCTGCCTTCGGGGAGCTGCGGGGTCTGCGCTCGGGCTTTGGGGGCAAGAAAAGACAAGCCAC
>WEIS01052140.1:0-11765 GCA_013389965.1 Todus mexicanus | reverse complement strand
GCAGAACAAAGGTTCATTAATCTCAGGAAACGTCTAGATCAGCTGGGCTACCGACAGCCATTGGGAGTGGAGAGTTTACCTCTGGTGGAAAAGCTTTTTAGGTATTCAAAAGGAGATTCATTAAAAACATAGTAATCATATAGTAGTTATTGTTTGATTTTTTTGGCTGTATAAGGAAGAATGCTTAGTCTGAAGATTATTTTCAAGCGATGTTATTTCAGAGCTAAAATTTACTTCTTGTGTACGATGTAGTTTGCTGAAGTGATGAGAACATCTTAAGATTTCGTTTAATTCAGTAGTATTGTTTCTAAGTATCTATGGTCTAGGAAAATTCAACTTTTCTAACCTCATAAGAGTCAAGAGTAGTCGCTATTGATATGTGCTTAAAGGACACACTCTTACAGATGGTTGTATAAAAAATAATCCCTATTATGTGTGCTGTGACAGAATAAAACATTTACAACTCTGTTTATTATGATCTCCTTTGGAGAAGTTCAAGTTTGCTATCTCTGCAGCTTTTACAAGACACGTAACAGAAGAAAAACGAATTTTTAGCTGATCTTCTTAATATACCTGCCATTTCATGGCTTTGGTGTAATTACGAACATAGTAATTTCCACAGGGTTCTTATTACATTCAGCTAAACATTCAAGTGTAGGTATTCCGGTTCTGTTGCTCTCTAGCATCTAATGCAGCTGGAAGAACCTTAGGTAAGCAGATATGGAGTAATCTGCCTTCAACATTAAGTCTCGTCCTACTGTCTAACCGATAGATTTACTCTGTCAATCACTGACTTTGATATTATTTTCAGACAAATGTTTATAGCTCTTTACCATTAATTTTTGGTTTGAAACTTCTAATCTCCATATAAATACTAGTAACGTGCTGGCCTTTTAAATTCCTTACAAGTTTCTTCTGTGGCAAGTAGTGCTATAACTTGTATAGTGCTTGGAGGAAGCAGTCATTTTCCTAGTTCTGAATATCTCGCTTGATGTAGGAAAGAGAGTTTATTGAGTTACCAGTTGTAAACTCCTGATACACTTTCTCAATATTTTTAAAATATTTGTCCTGTCCTGTTTACTCTTTTTAAGTGAATGATTCTTGTCTTTCATTTTTTCTTACCTGAATATTCTTTTTGCTTTTCTTTGGACCCATTTGTTCTACAGCTAACATGGTCTCAGGGAAAGGGTTTTGTTTCTCAGGTCATAAGAAATATTTGCATCTGCAGTGTAAAGGCTGGTAACATTTCTAACATGTCTGATGCTCCTTTATTCTAGTGACCTAGTTCATACAACTGAGAGCTTGCGCAGTGCAAAGTTATCTGCTGGGAAAACTGCAAAAGAATACAGCAATTTTGATGCTACTTTGGAACCTTATAAAACAGGGAATGCTCAGCTTATCAAGGAAAATAATGAACTACATCTAGAAATATTAAAACTGAAAGAACAATCTGATCGTCATGTTATAGGTAATATCAAAATTTTTATAGGTTTTTTTTAATCCTTCCATGCCAACGTAAGATTACAGCCAAATCCTTGATTCACAGATTCATTTATCTGTACTTGTAAGTGAGCAGCCATTGAGTTTGATGCCTTCAATGAATTAACACTCATGCACAGACATTTATTTTGTAGTAAAAAAGTTTCTGAGGTCATGCAAATCATTGTTTTAATCAAACATGAAAATGTTAGAACTTTTTAACATATACTTTCATGCCTTCAAATGCTATTTTTGATTTAAAATTAAATACTGTTGTTAAATGTGCCTTCATTCTACAAAGGGGTTTTATTTGTATAACATGTTTAAGTATGTATTGGGTCTTTGTGTGTGTATACACGTATGTATGTGTATTTGAAAATTTTATGTTATGGAGAAACAATATAGCATTTTCTTTATGCCTTTCTTGGTGCTACTAGGAAAAATTATAATAAGAAAGATAAGGTAGCTTTTTCTCTCCCTTGAAGATTTGAAAGCCTGCCTAAGGAGGGTTGAAAGTGAAGCAGCTGACTTGAAATTTCTGAATACCCAATATGTACATAAAATCAAAAAGCTGGAAAAAGAGAGCAAAGCCAAGACTGAAAAAATTCAGCAGCTTCAAGAGAAGAATCTTCAAGCAGTGGTGCAAACACCTGGTGAGTGTAAATCACAGATATTTTTACTTTTCTCTGTTGTTTTTGTTTCTTTGTATATTTTTCTCTATTCGGAACATATTTCTTTTTTTCCTCCAGAAAGAGAAGTTACTACAAAAAAAAATAATTCTCCAGTAGAGTAACATGACATTTTGAAAAGTTTTGGCTTTGGCTTTTCCTCTGTATAGAAGAAATTTCATTAGCATATCACTTGTGTTAGGGACAAATTTGAAAGCAGTCTTAGATTCGGTAGAAAACTATGAAGTTGAAATGTGGCTGGAAAGCACTGTTAAACAACAGCTATTTTTATTTTTTTAATGCTGCAGGTAATTTAGTCAGAGGGAGGTTATTTAACACTTGAGTCTTTTTGACAGCTAGTTGATGATGTGTGACTAATTCAGATTTTTGTAACCAAGATCTAAAAGCAGCAAGATGCAAAATATGTCTAAAAACAAATATTCAAATCCCCTGAAAGCTTACAGTATTTAAAGGGTTTTTTGGAGACTAAAATATTCTGGACATTGCTTTCAGATTAATTTCTTTCTTGAGGGTTTCCTTTTTCTTTTTTTTTTTTTTTCAAGCTAAGGAAAATAGCGAGAAGTACTTCTGTGAAATTTTTAAGATGTCTTTTCTTTTTGAGTCCTTGAATTACCGATGTATTTTTGACATCTGAGGAAAAACAATAGGCAGTTATGTGAAATTATAATTCATCTCTATTTTTCCACACCTTTCTGCATTTCACGTTCTTCGCTTCAAAGGTGGCATGTTACACTTCTGTCTGTTTTTCTGCATACTTCCCCCTTGGTCACCAGTCTTCTGGGATTTTTCTATACTACATCATCAAATAGTGTATGTTCTTATTCAGTCGTATGATGAAGAGTAACTGTTGCCTCTAGAAATAATACTGTGGTTTGCTTTCTTTTTAATATGTTACCATGCAAACAAATAACCTGCTTTGCTTAATATGCTTATGATACTTGTTCACTGAAATGACAATATGATAGAAGGAAAAAAAATTACTAAGCAATGTAGCAGCTAGTTCGGTCATAAAATAGTTCTTAAATATGAAACCAACATGTCTTTTTGTGATGTTTTAATTCAGCTTTTTTTTAGTAAGGTAAATCATTAACAGATTCAACAGGTTTGAACTGCAGAATATTTAGGTTCTTATACTGAACTTTGCATGTTTCCTTATTATAAAACTGAGCTAATGCCAAGTTGATACTAACCTGCAAGAATGGTGTTGTCTAGAATGTACCAGTATTATCAACTTATCACAGTAAGATCAAAATGGTGAAACGTTCCAGTTCAGAAGCAGTAAAATAAATAGGAAATTTCATTTTGTATTAAAGACAACTCTCTTGCTTTAACTCCAAGTAA
Source organism: Todus mexicanus (assembly GCA_013389965.1). Taxonomy (NCBI): domain Eukaryota; kingdom Metazoa; phylum Chordata; class Aves; order Coraciiformes; family Todidae; genus Todus; species Todus mexicanus. Next base: position 8,256 of record WEIS01052140.1, on the reverse strand, counting down.
TAGGCCTTTGGGTTTGGGCTTTTAGGTGGCCGAAAAAGAAGCATTCCCTTCAGACGTCAACGCATGCAGATAGACCAGCCCGTCCCCCCATCAGGTGTTAGTGCCTATCCAGTTCCTCAGCCAGAGGACCCTTATATCGCAGACCTTCTTCAGGTGGCTGATAATCGGTAATCTAAAGAACTTTAACATTTCGAAGTATAGGTGTTAAATATCTGCCGTGATTTTGCAACCCCCACCTTTCTTCTGCCTTTCAAATATGCCTCAGATGAAATGTTATTTCGTGACAGTATTGTCTCACAAAGTTGCACTGGATGATTAATATACTGCTTATTTCCTTAAAGGATTTCTCTCATGATTTCTATACTGGTTTTACCGTTACACCTAGTTTTAGATTAGGTATTCTGGAAAAAAGCTAGGTGTAATGTTTTGCATAAGAGTAAACCAATTTTTCCTATTTTTTTTGAAGACTAAAATATTATTGATTTTTGCAATATTATTTTTGGCTTGTGAACCTGCATTATGAAAGGTTCAAGTAAATTCTTTTTTCTTATTTAGAATTTATCTGCTAGAGAGTTTACATGGCAAGGTGTTGGCAGTGGGGGAACTGCAGGGCTCTCCTCTCTGAGAAGAGACCAGCAGCTACCCTGTGCTGGATACAGCCAATTTCACCTGGCTTCAAAACAGACCCACCACAGGTNGAGTTGGAAGTGAAGCAGTGAGATTGAGCTTGGAAAAAAGCAGAGGGTGGGAGGAAGGTGTTTTGAGTTTGTTTCTTGCCATCCTCCTCTATTTTCAATTGATGATGTATTATCTTCTCCAAGTTGAGCCTGTGTTGCTTGTGACAGTAACTGGTAAATCATCTTCCTGTCTTTATCATGACCCATGAGCTTTTTCCATCTTATTCTCTCCCCTGTCCTGTTGAGGGGGAGGGAGAGAGGGTGAGGGTCTGGCCAAGGTCAGCCTGCTACCATATCTCAAAAAACAGCTTCTACATTAATATTTTGTATGAAAAAATCTGGGGTTTTTTTGTGAAATATTTACATTCAGGAGCAAAGAGAAAATACTAATATTGAATTGTTGTGTACATATGATTATTTCATGAATCCACATGAAACGTATATTGCTACATTTCAGAATTCATGAACTTCAGTCAGAAGTTACAGAGCTACAGGAAAAACTGAAGGTATCTCTACATGAAATGAAAAATTATAGCAACCAGGTATGTTTACAGATTTCATTATTATTATTATTATTGTTAGGCTGTAGTAGCCGTTGCAATGATCTAGATTATGATTTGTGTTTTAACCTCATTGGGAAAGCAATGTAGGGCTTGTGAAATACAATTATTCTAACTTGTCTGTGCTGAGCTAGTTCTCTTCTCTCGTTTTGGAGACAGCAGCAATGATAAAATACTTGACTGCTGCTTTGGCTGATACACTTTGTATATTAAAATTACATCAAATAAGCTAAACTTGGTTATTATAAGTAGAATTTGTTTGTCTAGGATTTTTTAGTGCAGAAGCATTAACCAGTACAAAAGAGTAATTTGATCTACAGATATCTTAGGATAATTTTTTTTACTATTTGGATTAGTTATAATTTTTAATGTTTGAAAGTCAATTTATGAACCACAGATTTTACAATATTTTAATTAGAGTGGGCTGGTATGTATGTTCTTTGAAGTGAGGGAATTGCATCAATTGTTGATACGTTGTTATACCGTTCAATATCTAGGGATTAGTGGACACCATCCTCTTTTGTTCACATTTTGTTTTTTCTCTTCCAGTATTCCCTGTTTTTCAGTGACTGAAATATTTACTAAATTAGCTTATTTTAAAGATTTCTCCATGAATTTAATTCCAAGCCTTGGGTGGTTAATTTGCAATATTTATTGACTTCATGTTAAATGAAAATTGTTGGTTTCTCTTCAAGAAAATAATCTAGTAGGAATTCTTTCAGTTTTTTTCCCGCCAAGTCTATTTGATTCATTTATTTTTCTTTAAAGAAATCACCTTTTTTTTTCCAGAAAAATCCAGAATTAAAAAGATGGATATTAAATATAAAAAATGCATTATCAGGTGCATAGCTTTTTCCTGAATGTTATATAGGTGTTTATTGGAACAAAGTTTCGATTAAACGGTATAGGGGAGTTCTTTTTTTCTTTTCCCCTCAAAGGTTGAGCTAAGAGACAAAGAAATAGAGCGCCTGATGCTAGCATTGGATGGAGGGCATTCTCATGAGGTTATTTCTGTGGAATCGAGAAGTAAAAGTAATGAAAAACTTATTACCCATTTGAATTTGCAGGTGACAGATTTATTAGTGTTGTTTAATCAAAGCTGAAAATGCTAGGAATCTAAAAAACTACCAGGAAACTTTTAACTCTTTCAAAAGATTGCTGCTAGATACAAAATCAATCTTATTTAACTTGGTTTGCTTTTTAGGTGGCAGTGTTTCTTGTCTAAGGAAATTTCTTTTCTTATTTTAAAAGTCTGTCAGAGCGGTTTTGGTAAAGAATTCTATGAACTCACATTGGCACATAGTGGTGTTAATCTGAGAGTACTCAGAAAATCTCTGTACGGTACGCTATTTTTGGAGAATTTGAAAATACTAATTTTCTTTTAATTTTCTTTTTAAAAAATTTTATTTTCATACATGCCATTTATGTTTTAGGAGCTAAAATATGTACTCTATGTACTTATGATAAGAAGCAGTCCTGCAGGTAATCTCATCAGATATTGGGGAATCTTCCTTACTGAATTCAAATGGTCCCCACCTTTATGCCAACACAGACTTGCAAGGAAGGGATAAGCTTAGGATATAGATGTTTGTATTTACTGTGCATGCATTCAATTTTGGTTTCAGAATGAGGATTTAAAAAAATAACACAAGACAGGCTGGAGTACGGACAAAGTAAAGCCCATCTCTGGATTTATACCATGAATTCTTTGTTGTTCTAACTAAGTTAGACAGTTTGTATACTCATTGTTCATGATGTACAGTGGCATGAGAGCCACGTTGCAGGGCTCGTTAGCTTAGATTCAGCACTGCAAAAATACAGAGTGAGCTATGACTTGGAGGCAGTAGGGCTCTGTTCAGTGATCCTGAATTAGTAAGTCATGCTGAACACAGTGATGGTACAAAAAGTGAACCCAGAGCCTGCATAAAGCTGGTTTTGGACAATCAAGACTATTTGCTCAGGCTCAGGGCCAATACACCACTTTTTATCCTCTGGCAATAAATGGGTGGATATCTCTGTGTGGTAGTATTCGTGACTATGAGAGGGGTGAGGCTTTCTTCTGTGCCAACGGTAATGCTTCTTTCTGGAGTTCTGAAGAAAGTTGTGTGGAGCTGGAATTGGGGCACCTCTGTTATTTTGAATCTTTCAAGATACTCCAGGCTCCCATTTTCCTGGGTAGTGTAATGTCGTGTATATTTTTTATCTCTACATCCCTGCCTCTCTTCCTTTGACTCTTAGGGAAAGGTATACTGGGAAAAACAATGTCTGCAGGGCAGGATTTCTTTGGATGTCGTGTTTAAGGTGCTGAGATATGTTGGGGGCAAGATAGTTTTTTAGGAGTCTGACCTGTAAAGCTTCACTTTCATGAAGGAATAGCAGTGAGGCTAGTACTGGTAAGTATACCACAAAGTATGTGTCCTCGGAGCTTGTGAAATTTAGAGAAACTGAGTACAGCAGGTCTACTGGACTGATGCCCAAAACAGGTTTGTGTAGTCTGCTTTTCAGGACTTTTTGTTTGTTTTGTTTAGAATAAACCTCAGGTTTTAGAAACTCGGTAAAGAGCTGTGTGGTAAAGAATTCCTTCACCTTGCACCTGTTTAAAGGTGGGGGTTTTTCATGTTGATAAGCATTAAGATATAGAGATACTATATTCCAGATGATTGGGAGGCACATTTGGTACCTAGTTTAACAATGCATATTAAAGTTTTAATGAAAAATATCTTTCAGATTGACTATCTTGAGCAAACAAACAAAAAACTTGAAAATCGCATTCAAGAGCTCTTGGACACGGAACAAAATGCGACTAGTGAGGTAGTGCATTTAAGCAATAAGAATGAAGAACTGTGTCAAGAACTGAATGAAATAGACCACTTGGCACAGCAGTTGGAACGACACAAGGAAATTGTGCTTGAGGCTGCAGATAAGGAAATAGGAGAAGCAAAGGTAATCCCTAATATGTTACAGTGTGAAGGGTCTGCTCAACTCTTAGGTGGTTTTGTATCTTTAATTGCAACAAATGACCTATCAGCTTGTAGAGTAAGATTAAAAAGATAAGGTTTTTTCCAGTTTATTTAATATTATACAGAACTTCTCATTAAAAGATGATTAATCACAGCAATTTTGTCTCTGTATTAGGTAAGTTTAGTTGAGGAAATCTGTCTTCCCTCTTCTGTTAGCTTAGTATTAAATAAAATTCCAAGATACTTAAAGTTATTGATAGGTAATAGGTATCTGCCACAGTGATGCCTCTGTTTGGCAGAGCCATGAAATGATTTATTTAATTGTTGTGCTCCAAAAGAGCATGGGTGTGTATACCACTTTTTTGTTGTTGTTGTACTTTCAGTTTATAGGAGCTTCACTACTTAAACTTTGGCAGATTACAAGGAACTAATGATGCTTTATTTCTTACAAAAAGTCTGTCTCCTTAATGTTTTTGTAACAAAGTAATTGTTTTCATTTTGAAGATGTAACTTTTAACATATAGGTTAATTTTGGTTGATAGAAAGAAATTGAAAGAAAACACAGTGAAATAAAGGATCTTGAAGAAACAGTAACGAGGCTTAAATCAGTAAGTAAAAATAATTCCGGTTCTTTTTGTGGCATTTTTATCATAGTCATCCACATGATTCTTTCATCTGTTATAAAAATTAACAGTTGACAAGAGAACTTTTATGGTAGTCCAAAACTCTTTTATAATAAATTACTAGTTAATAAATGAAAGAGCTAAAGAAACTACATCATATATTACAAAAATAAACTAAAAGAAACTTCTGTAGACGATATAGCTGACTATGTCCTTATGGTACATTTTCTTATTTCTGCTCTCTGAAGTTGCAAATTCTATAACATAATCATTTATACCACAAATGACTTACGACATCCTAGAGGACTTTCTTCATTTAGAAACTACTTTGTCTCTTAATCTGCATGTGAAAAATTATGCAATACTTGGTTCACTCAGAAACAAAACGTAGTAGACCAGATTGAAAACATCAGTAATATCAATTCCTTGAAGACCACGCTCTTTCCAGCATAGAGCAAGTTGTATATTAGTTGAGTATGGTGTTTTCTTTTAGAATTTCTAGTGAACTTGGAAATACAAAAATATTTTCAGGACTCCAGGTTATAGGAAAGACATGCCAAATAGCATTTGATTAGCTGCAGGATTCAATTGGCTGAGAATAACACACTGTGATGTACTTAAACACCAACAGTATCACCAAATGCATTTAAAAATATTTTATGCTTTAGTTATTATTTTTTCCATGTTTGTATTGCACTATGTTTCTGGTTGGCTTCTTGAGTTAAAGAAGGATAATCTTGCTTGTTTGGTTACTGATTGCAGACTGTGTCAAAAAGTAATGCTTACTTTGGTGTCATAAAAAGTAGTAGAAAACCAATGATAGCCATTAATGAGCATTAAAGTGTGAAGCATCCAGATTAAAAGAAGTAAACAGCATTAAATATTAAAAGTTTAGTAAATAAACGTTAACTTTTTTTTTTTCCAAATGTCTCTGTTGGCACTTCTAATTTTTGTAATAACACTTGTTACTTCAGGAGTTGTGCTCATGTCGTAGGGAGAACGAGAGGCTGGCTGAAGAACTCCATGGAAAAGCAGGTGATAGAGAGAATGTTGGACTGTTGTTGAACCAGCTTGAACAAGAGAAACAAAGGCTGACAGAAAAAACAGAGAGCTTAGAAAGAAAAGGTAAATCATCAAGTGTAGATTCCTGTACCTTACCTTCCTGTGATTTTTGACATAGAAGACCTTGCCTAGTTAAGATACAGTTAATAATACTAAAAGACTCATTATGTGTAAATTAAAAGAAGGCTCTATCTAGGTCTTCGGTAAGAATTGAAGTGAAAGCTTTTGCCGCAGAAACATGTTTTTCATTCTGTACGTGAGAACTGAAAGTGGAGCTTTTTACTGTGATCCCACAGGACACCCTAATGCTAATACTATGGCAGTTTTATACAAACTGATTTCTTTTGTCTAAAACTGTTTTCGTTCTCTGAGTGAGTGAATCCAGACTGTGTTTCCTGAGAGCTTATGCAGTTGCATCTTGAAAACCTCCAAGGATGGATGTTCCACAACATCTCTAAGCAACCCATTCCAGTGTTTGCTTATCCTCAGAGTCAATTTTTTGTTTCCCCCTGTATTGCTTGTAATTGCCTGTCGCAATTAATCACCATTGTTCCTTGTTTACCTGTGGTGTACTTCTGTGAAGAAACTAGCTCTGTCTATAACCCCCTCTTGGTATAGTTAGTCTGCTCTTGGGTCTCCAGCTCTTCTCCAGGCTGAACAAGCCGAGTTCCCTCAGCCATTCCCCACAGGGCAAGTATGCTGCTCCCTGACCAGCTTGGAGGGCCTCCCCTGGGTTCATGCAAGTTTATCAACGTCTTTCTTGTGCTAGAGGGGACAAAACTGAACAATACTATTTTTATTTCTTTTTCTGCAGAACGAGAACTTGTCCTAGAAATAGAGAAAATGAGAATAGAATATGGAATAGCCCTAGGAGACAAATCTCCATCTCGTCTAGATGCATTTGTAAAGACTTTAGAAGAAGACAGAGATTATTATAAGCGAGAATTAGAATATCTTCAAAAAATGGTAAAGCGAAGGTCTAGCCCAAGCCGTAAGACTCCAGAGAAGGTAAAGTTCTTGCTGTCAACACAGACTGAAAAAGTAATGGAAATATTGTAGGACCATTTCAGGAGCTGTCAAATATATATTCAAATTCAGTAGCAGTAAAGGAGTGTTCTAGTTTGTAAATTACTTTCTTAACATAGAAAATTAACTGAGAGAAACTCTGGTGAACTTGGATTTTATTTTACTGTTTCCATTTTACAGTAACATTGACTAATTATTGGACAGTTTGTTTGAAAGAAATAACACTAGATGATAAACAGAACAGGACTGAAATTTTATTGTTAGCCGTTTGGCTTTTTCCTCCTTAGCCATTAGTTCTTAATCTTTAAATTATACTACCAATTCTAGGCCTTTATTTGCAATTAAAATTTAGTATGTTGTTTGGAATTTTTTTCATGTATTAATAATCCTTTGAGTTCTTTGGAGTTTTTATATTTATTATCCAAATATTTTAATTAGCATATCTTAATATAAATTTTATTAATCACTTTGCAGGGTGAAGATCTTAGATTGATGACCAGAGAAAGGGATGAGCTACGGTCCATGTTGGACAGATTTGAAAAACACATGATAGAAATTCAGTCCAATGTCAAGTTATTGACTGCAGAAAGAGACAGATTAAATGTTCTCTATGAGCAGGTAAGAAGAGATTGTTTAGAACTGACAATGAAATAACCAATTAACACTTATTGTACTGCCTCTTATTTAAAATGGAAAAAACCCTACTGTGTAGAATAGAACTTGAGGAGTATCACCTACTAGAATAGAACCAAGAATAATAAAATATATACCTGTTTTTACTTGTTAATAAAGTTATGCATTCCAAAGAGTCTCACTTTAAAGCCATTGTAACTTACTGTATTGGCATTTGGAAATGCAAGAGATCAGGAAAAAGATGATCAATAGAATACGTGAGAGAGTGGGGTAAGGATACAGGCTAGAATATATTTTAGATATCTAGGGAACACTTCTGTTGTAATAACGACATAGGAATTTTCATTTTGTTAGTGCATACACTTTATTAATCGCAAATCACGTGTGCTAACATATGATCATCTTTTAAAGTCTCAGAGTGAGTTGAACAGGATGAGAAGCGAAGCAAAACATGGTTTAGTTTCTTCAAGTCAAGTGGAAGAAGAAAGAGACATTGCACTGAATGATATTAGAAGACTAATGGCAGAAAAAGAAAGCCTCAAAGAAAAATTAAAGGTGAGCTTTTATAGCTTTATTGCTTACAGTGAGGGAAGGCTTCTACAAGAATGCCATGCTTGTGTCTGGCTGTCTCTCAGTTCCCCTCTTCAGTGACTTCTGAACTTACCTGATTTCAAACTCACTTGAGAGAGCTCGATGAATTGTCTGAATTATCCTT
>WEIS01052095.1:0-15190 GCA_013389965.1 Todus mexicanus | reverse complement strand
GCAGTTTTCAGACACAGACAGCACAGCTCCGTGTGGAGAGCCAGGTGGGCAAATCTCTTGGTCCATATTATCTCAGTATATCTTACTCATGAAATACAATGGGGATGTGCTCTCAGTGGTAGTTAAACATTACTGACATGGTCTTTGTTCTATGGCTTTGTGGCTTTAGGATTTTACAAAGGTCAGAATTAATTCAGCAATTTTCTTGCCTTTATTCCAGCAGAAACCCTACTGTATCCATTTGTTCCTTGCAGTTTATTATTGCTAGACTAGTGTCTGCTGTTTGAAGCTTAACGGAAATCCTGAGAAATATGATTTCCCACCTGTCTGTGTGAGTTTAGTACTTATAGCAGTTTCGAGTAATTTCTTTGCCTGCTCAGTCCATAATTACAGCTGTACCCAAATGTAACATGTAGTCAAGCTGAAGTCGAAGGAGCTCCACTGATACCCTGCTTCCTTAGCTTCACTTTTAAAGTTAAGGACAACAGGATTCTCTTTTACTTTTGCAAGTATTCCAAATTATATTTTCTCACCTTAAGTTTTATTAGCCGGGACTTACTCTCATCTCTGTCATAGCCTGAGCATCCTTGGGCAAATCAGTGACTTTGAGGTCTCTACCTGGTGAGGACACGACCTTTTTTTTAAGGGCTGCAGTGGGATAAATGCCACTGACGACTGCAGCACACTGAAAACTGTGGTGACAGAGTCCAATAGAAGGGCTTGAGTACCCAAACATCTCTCTCTTTGTCTCTTTGCCATGCTGGGTTCACCCTGCTTTGCTGCCTTGTGTCCTAGCAGGGCTTTCAAAATTAGCTTTGACCTTTTAGGTGGCTTGCTTCCATCTAATGAGCATGGCAGCTTCTTTAACGAACATCAGAGCTGGGTGCCGACTCAGCTAATTTGATTGCGTTTTATGCATTAATCAAAACCCTCATAGTAATCTGACCTTGACTAGGACATAACAATTTTGAACGCTGGTCTGCAGTTCCCTCTCAACAGTGTGGTGGGGTGTTGCAGTGAAGAAGGTCCTTCGGGCCACAGTCCAATCTTCCCTCTGACCCTGACGGTAACATATATTCCCTGGGAGTGTTTGCCCTCTTTATTATTCACAAAGGCACGGTGGGTCTTTCTTTTTCACCTACAGGGATCAAGCCCTGCTAGTTTATTTCTCACCCCTTCTTTTAGGTTATCACATTGTGAAACTTAAAAAAACCCCTCAACCCTGTGGAAAACAAACTTCTCTTGGAAACTATGAGAGCACATTTATTCAAAGGGAGGGTTGTTTCCTCATTTGTGAAATTAAAAATGGAGGAAATTACCTACAGGTTTCTAGAGAGGCAGATGGATAACTTTCAGAACGTATCAACTCCAGAAAGTACTTTGGAAAATGATGGCAGACAGTAATTAATTTAACAATTAGTAAGGTATCGATTCATGCTGTCTTAAAATTTTTTGTGGCCACTGAACCAAGCAATAAATTACCTTGACAGAAGTAATGTTTGGTTCAACATTTCCATTAAGCATCCAGCCTCTCCTCAATCTGCCAGTCACTCAGGCTCGGCCCCCAACCATCTCCTGCCTGTCAAAAAGTGCACAAGCGTTACCCTTTGGCCTTCCCACCTATGTCCCTCTGCCATACAGGTCTTTGATGGCTTTACCGCAGTAGCAGTCAACATGGACAGAGGTGGAAAGCACAGTACCATTTTACAAGACTTCATCGAGGGCAGAGACCACCAGAGGTGCAAGGATGCCTGGTGGACAGCTATGCGTTATCTACATAAAGAAATCCATCATAAAATATGTTACTGAGCTGAAGTCATATATCCAAGTCTCTATCCACACATCAGTCTAGAAAATACTTTTCTAACCACTTCTGCTGTTTATCTCCAGATGATCTTGCCTTAGTTTGGATGCCTTAATAGTTCAGGAGAAATGTATGCTGAAAGCGGCTGATTTTGCTTCCTTGGCTATGAAAGGATCTTACCTTAACCTGCCTGTGGCTGTTGGCACAGTGGATGTCTGAAGTTAGTTGCAATTCTGTCCATGTCTATCCGTCTCTCTCATGTGTTTCCACTCTTGACAGTCAACGGTGGATTTTGGGCTCCCAACATTCCCGTCATCATCTGTTTTGTAATTCCTACTCATCAGGGCAAGGCCAAGGGTAGGTTTAGTGACCTGCCTATAAGTGCATAGTGTCTAAAACCTGAGCCGTACCCAGCTTCCCATTCTGAGTAAATAATTTAAGGTTGGGTTCAGAAAAGGCTGAGGATTCAGTGGACTTGGACAAAGCTTTGATCTTGGGGAAAGCTTTGATCTTGGGCAGCTGGGTTTGGAGTCCCAAAAGCTCCCCATGAGAGGTGTGGGCCTCAGTTTTATACCCAGCTTTGTCTCTGAACTAATGATTCACCTTGAGTAAACAATTTCTCTACCCTGTTTGTATTTCCCTCTCCTCAATTTCTGTCTTCTTTGTCTGACTAGAGAGGAACAACTCCCTCTCAATCTAACACTACAGGGCCTTTGGTGTCTGTTGAAGCTGCTAGCTGCTACTGAAATGTAAATATTGATTATGTAGAGAATATATTAAAAAAACCTATTAAAACTTCAGATGGGGTAGTTTGAAGGGCAAATAGTCCAGCTGTGGAATGTCTCTGGGATGAAGAAAAAGCTTTTGAATGCCCCGGAGAAAGGAGATAGTGTCAAAATGTCCATTTTCCTTTTAAACAAAACAAATGTTTTCTGTTTTAATTCCCATTGCTTTTATTTCTATTTCTGGAGAAGATAGGTAACCCTGTCCCTAGAAAATACCCACAACACCAATCACTGCTTGTTACGCTTCCTTAAGTTGAAAATTTCTGATGCATTTGCACCTTGAACGTTCTCTTTAACGTAGCATATTGAGCAGGTTATTTTGTTCAAAGCAAAGTGAACCTTGCACATTTTGCCCAATCCCCTCCAATGTGAGAATTGTAAAAGCAGTGTGAGCTCACAGACCCCTCCTTCAGACAGCCCTGTCGCGTGGCATATTCAAGCTATTGCTGCCTGTCCTACTGTGCCCGTCCCACTGACTCATCTTTCTGTCCATCCTGGCTTCTGGCAAACGCTCCAGCCTCCCTGAATGCTTCTTTCCCTGCTTCTCTCATCTGTCCTTCCCTATGTCCTATATTTCCCAGATGTTTGGTGTTTACAGTTCATAGTATCATAGTATTGTTAGGGTTGGAAGGGACCTCAAAGGTCATCTAGTTCCACCCCCTCTGCCATGGGCAGGGACACCTCCTGCTAGATGAGGTTGCTCAGAGCCCCATCCAACCTCGTCTTGAATACTTCCAGGGATGGGGCTTCTACCACCTTCCTGAGCAACCTCTGCCAGTGTCTCACCACCCTCATGGGGAAGAACGTCTTCCTAACGTCTAATCTGAATCTCCCCAGCTCTAGTTGTGCTCCATTCCCCCTAGTCCTACTACTACCTGTCTCTCACCGGCTTTCTTGTAGCCCCCTTAAGATACTGGAAGGCCACAATAAGGTCTCCTCAGAGCATTCTCTTCTCCAGACTGAATATCCCCAACTCCTCCTGTCTTCACAGGAGAGGTGCTCCAGCCCTCTGATCATCCTCGTGGCCCTTCTTTGGACAGGCTCCAGCACATCCATATCTTTCTTGTAATACCGGCTCCAGAACTGGATGCAGTACTTCAGGTGGGGTCTCACTTCACGTTGCCTTGTAGTGTCATGTTGCCTGGCTCATTGTATACAGGCAAGGTCTCTGTACTTTGCCTCCGGCCTTTGCTCTTACCCACATTTTCTTCTGATCCTGAACTCAACAACCTTCTCTCCTGTTTCCATCCCAAAGGGACCCCGGCAGCCCCGAAACTACAGCTGCAAAGAAGAGTAGGGGCAGCAATAATTCCATAGCATGCGACGGCACAGAAGGCTTGACAGACTGAAGCCGGCTATTGATCTTCGAGCACTCACTGCGGAGTGCCACTGAGATCGTTAGCACTTCTGCAATTAGCTGCTGATCAAGGTGAACAAAGATTGGCAGAATGAAACCCATGACTACTTCTGTACGGATAAGCCATAGTTTGTTTAGGGTTGGGGTTTTTTGGGGTGGTGGTGATGGTTTTAATTTCAATGTCGCAGTCTCCCCTCCAGCAGTACAATTCTCTGCTGCCTTTGAAGGTTTGCATGTTTTTCAGTCAGTTTTTTCTTTCTGGCTCCTGGCTGGCACTTTGCAGTTGAGCAATATTCCCAGGGGACGAATTTTCAGAGGGTTTGTGAGGGGAGAAATAGAGATGTCTGAAAACTGACAGGATCCTAGCACACATGAAATTAAAATATTTCCCTTTCGTGGCGGTGCTCTTGTCAATGCAAGACTGACATCCAAGCATAACCTGGAAATTGAGACCTCATTAGCACTTCTCTGAATTGGTGTGTTGGGGTATATCTCTTTCAAGTGTAGGCATGTGTTTATCGATGTGGCTGGAGGTAGTTTCTGTGGGCCGCTGATCTATGGGTCCATCCCTCTGTACCTGTACACAGGACTGCAGCTACTGTTGTACTGCCATTGCTGCTTCACCAAGGAGAGTTTTTCCTACCGTTTTACACTTTACTGCTTGAATTCCTTCTCAAAATTAATTCATATTTTAGCCCTGAACCGCTTCAAGAAAGAAGTGAGATTTCTGCACTATAACAAGAGCAAAAGACCCCAGCCTGTTGGTCATGGTGTAATTATTGTAAATGCCCCCTTTCACAATTTGAATTTATTTATTTTTTCTGACAGTTCTTTTTTACTCTCTGGCTTAAAAAAAAAAAATAATCAAATACGCACAGGCATGAGATATCCTTAAAATATCTGGACCTAGGCTGGTATAGGGGAAGGGCAAAGCTGCAGGACTGGAAAGAGAGAGCAGTCAGTGACACTTCTCAGGATAATAAGGAAAAATAAACTGGATATCTTACAGACAGTCAAGGAGCAGAAAATGAAGTAAGATATGAAAAGAGAAGTATCATCATGCTGAGGCAGTCACACATGCCATGTAAAAGACGATGCTTATTGTAACCCATATTTTGCAGGTCCTTTGTGCCTTTCTCCTCTGGGCTTGTTTGCTCATCTCTACCTTGAGCTTCTTCCACTGTTGACCATCTTGTCACATTGTTGAGGACAAAAGGGTTCCATTGTGTGTGCCCTTCAGAAAAAGGTGGTTCCTGCTCTGAGGGATTTGCTGTCTTAAATGGGCAAAAGCTTAGAGGAGAAAAAGGCGCAGGGATGCACTGTTGTGTCAGCCAACAGGTCAGCAATGCAGCCGGGCACAGGGTTCAGGTCTCATCTCCCCTCCCATGCTGTCTTCACGGGGCAACAGGGTCACCGATAAAACCAATTTGGAAAATTAAGCTGTTAAATATAAATGTGATTTGGCTTTAACGGCAGTGGAGAGCTGGGAACAGGTCAGGTCCAAAGAGGGCTGTGTACAGCTATGTTTGGAGATAAATTGTTTCTCTGAAATGGAAATGACGAGAGATAGCAAATATTGGGAAAAAAACCCCATTAAACCTACCAAAAATATTACAGAAAATCCTGTATAAGCACATACAAAGCCTGCTGGCTTGTCTTTTCATGCAGACTGTGCTTTATGCAAATAAAACTGGAGAAAAAAAAAAGCAAATCACCTCAGAGAGAATGAGCAACTAATGCACATTGAATATAAAAATCCATATGAGTTCTTTTCTTTTTTTTTTTTTTTTTGGAAGTTAGCAAAGGTCATTGAATCCTTTGAAGATTAATTCCCTTTTTAAAAATCCCAATTCTCCCAGATGCCATCGAATTGTTTTTCCCAATGACCACAGATATCATCTTGGAGCCAAATGCTGTATTGTGCATCTGTCAGAGCTGCAAATCACTGGCCTAGCACTGTGTTTCCGAAGCATGGATGCATCCTTGCGGCATGTTCTTGCCTGTTCTCTGCACTCTCTGCTTGTCTTTAAAGGTGTTGGCTCCTTCCCTGCTATCTTTGCTAAGAATGGCACAGCTACTGGTGGCGAGCCCCACCTCAATTTCCCAGCCAAATGTATCTTTTTCAAGTCTTGAGTGGAAACTACAGGACCCTTTCTGTTCTCCCTCCAAATAACCAGTGTAAATCCCATCCTTCTTCCCCCTGCACCTTTTTCGGATTAAGTGATTTATTTGGCTGCAGGTTTCTTTGTATTGCAGAAGGAGTCCTTTTCTGTACAAAGCAAAGCGACAGTCTCTCGATGTCAGGAAGGAATGCAAATCTGTCTCCCTTCCCTGGCTAGGGAAATTGCCCCGCAGTAACTTGAATGAATGGTGATTGTAAGGAGAGGGTTAAAAAGCACAACCCCCCCCAAACCAGGTGGGCTTCTTTTTCTACTGACTTTTGTTCCCTTTGAGTGCTCTGATTTTCAAGCTTTTCTGCATAGCCCAGAGAGCTGATTGCGTTTTGAGATTCGTGTGTGATCATGTGAGCCCAGGAGCTGGTGTTTTAAGAAAGACAGCAAATATTATGTGAGTCATGAGAGCTGGGGCACGATGTTATCTTAAATCTCTTCCCAGTGAAATCGATATAAATTTTCATATGAGCAGCGATAAGCCACTGCTAAGAGCTTTGTGGGGTATGCAAGATACTGGATTATGCATCTTGTTTCACCCGGTATTCTCATTTATAGGGTAAGTAAATTCTGGTCCCGGTCTGGTCTTGATAATGTTGAATTTCTACAGTTAGTCTTTCCTTCACTCAGTGACAAGAAAGGATTCCTGTGGAGCAAAATCAAAGGCCATAAGAATGGAAAGGTCTATATGTCAAAAACCCCCACTGCCTACTCAAAAGAGGTTGAAGCTGCTATCTCCATCTGCAGGTGTCCTCCAAGGGAGAGCCACCTGCAGATGTTAAATGTTGCATCTTTATCCCACATATGTCCAGCTTCAGCTATCTCAGCCTCAATTTGGAGCACCTTATGAAGACTTAACCTTCTTTTAAGTCCCCCAAGCTCAGCCCACAAAGAAGAAAAGACCTAAACATGCCAGTCATTTTGAAATATTAGGCCAATTTATATGGTCAGGAACTTCACAGTAAAACGGGAGAGTGTTTGCTCACTTCGTTTCTCTTCTTGCCAAATTTTATTTCTTCTTGGCTGTGACTTTTAAAAATAATTCCATCATCCCTGTAAATTTTATTCATCCTGTGTCCTTAACCATGTTCTCTAGTTTTTCTCACTCTTAGATAGCAGGTTGATGATGTGACCTGCATATTTGACATAACATCAATGAAGAAATAATGAATTGAGACCTTCTTTGGTGATAAAACCCATTTTTTAGGAAGGACAATCGGAATGTGTCGGTTCTGATTGCTCCATCAGGCGATAGCAGGTGCTTTGTCATCTCGAACTTTTATTTTCAGTAATGCTCTTGTCTGCCTCACGGGATCGTTTGTCTTCTGTTGGTAAACTCCCATCTGCACCCAAAATGAGTTTTCAGTCCTGTATCACTGGATGGATATAGCCAGTCTCTGTCCATTTAGTCTTCATCTATGTTGGCTCCCATGGCATTTCGTGGAACAAATTAAAGAAGGAGTCTGTTTACAAAAGCACCTCTGTAGTCATTTTTATGCATGTCAATTTATCAGCGTTTTTTGCTTCTAGAGTGATGTTACATTTTCAGAAGGAGCAAACATTTTCATCAGACTAAGGAAGGTGCTCATCAGTAATCTCCGGATTTCAAGAGAGCTGTGGGACCAAGCTGATCATATTAGTCTAGTCAGCCCATTTTTAGTTCTTTAAGAAAGAAAATATTAGTAAGCTCATTTTGATGCAAAATCAGTTGGATTTCCCTGCAAGTTAGACATTAATTTTTAAAGTTTTTTAATTATGAAGATGTAGCATCATGGGGTCTGATTCTTCAGGTTTAAAAGCAATTCTAATATACTTCTTGGACTTTTTTGGTCCTTTAGTCCAAATCCATATGGCTACTTACAGTAGAATATAGCTTTTTGTGATACTGAGATCACTGTGAGGAGACTGAACTGATGGTTACCCATGCCTTTCCATTCCTTTTCAGGAAGGAAGAGCCCATAGGAGTATTTAGCAGGGAACCCTTGTGCACTCAAATGACTGTGCAAGGATGCAAGTGCCAGAGGATTCCTGGCGCGGCTCCCAGGGTTGCGCATGATTACATAGCTGTCTGTCATCGAGGCTGTGATCCCTGCCTGATGGTGAGGTTGTTCCAGTCCTGCTAAATTCTTGCCCATGTAACCTCTTCCGAAATAGCTTTCACTTTAAAGGCAACGTGTAGCCAGACTGAAATGCAAGAGGGGAATATAACAAAGCAAAAATACATCATCTATATTTCCACTGGTAAAGCACACCAGTTCCCTTTTAGTGTAAAGCACGTGCCGCAAACAAGTGTCATTCCCGTGGCAGATTTCCCTTTTGCTCAGTTTTATGATTTTTGGAACAATTTGCTTTCCCTTAGCCTTTTAAATGTCATGTTTTAACAGCATTACTGTAGACAGTGCTACTGGTCACAGAACTTTAGAGCCATGTGTGCATACACCTCTTAACTCTGTGTTCCAAGACTAGACCCTAGATCCATGGGCTAATTTCAGCCACCGTGAGGAATAATTCCCCAAAACGTTTTCAAGTGCTTTGCTTTTACTGTGGGTAAGTATCCTCCATGTACTCTGCTTCCTAATACCTCTCATTTCCATGCAACTCCTGTTTGCAAGAGTCCAGTGCAGGCTACCATTCCTATTTGCCCACCTTTGTAACATATAAAACTTCAGTTATTATTTTCTAATCACCTGATTATAGACCATAAAAACTAATTTCTTCCCTCTGGTATCTGGTTAGTAACTTTCTAGTAACTACTAAGTGCTGTGATATTAAGTGACTGTTCTTTAAAATGTTTCATTATCCCCCAAAAGGCCCCAAAGTTCTACTAACGGATCCTCTGGCTCATGACATGACTTACTATTAGCCCCCTTTGCTTCTGGTTCTTATTCCAGTAACACCAGAAATTGCTACAGGTCCTGCAAACAGAGAAATTCTTTTTTTGCAACATGATCTCAGCCTGCTTCTGTTCTCAGTCCAGAAGATTTTTGTAGTTCACTGATCTTGAGTCTTTCAAAATAGTCTCTTTTGGGGTTTTCTTTGCAATGCAATGAAACTGCCGGTGCCTTGCGTTCTCTTGTGTCCTTGTTTCAAAGCCATTCCCTCTGGGGCTGTTTTAGGTAGCTTGACTGTTTATCCCAGTCCTTACACACATTGCCTCTGCAGGGTGGGACTAAATCCCTGCTAGTCACATGCTACTGATAAAGACTTCTCTCCTTGGAGTAGCTGAGTCTCTTCGACAGGCATATCCTTTGGCCTCATAGAGAAATACAGCCAAAAGTCTGATTTAAATGGTAGCAGAATGGTGTCAGGGAAAGCTGGTCATGAAAACCAAGCGCCTTTTCTGAATGACCTTGGCCAATACGGTCACTTGCCTTGAAGCTGTTTAATTTTTATTTCATTTTTACATCTGTATGGATTTTAATTGCTGTAGCTTGAAATACATCTATTCTGATTCCTGGTTACACAGTGTGTCTGGTGAAAAATGGGGATGATAACTTCCCAGGGAACGACCAGCGTTTCAGACCAACTGCTCTGTTAACGTCTTGGCTGCCAGATGTATTTCAGAGCTGCACTGCTGCTTTTTATAAGCCGTGGAATACAGTTTGTAAGAGCAATCATCTTCCCAAATTGGTCATTACCAAAGTTAATGACCTGTTTATTAGAACATCAACCTTGGCTTTGCCTCATGCTGTTAATTAACAAATCTGTCATTAACTGCTGGTAGCCATGAATTTGTGCATGTGTGTGTTTGGGGGGAAAAGGATTCGGGATGCTTCATTAGGTTATGGCATATTTAAGGTGGTATCCCCAAGTATTGGTAAGACCTCGCTCTTACATGGTTCTCACAGACGGTACCATCCATATGTTGACTGTGAATTTATCTAATCGCTTTTGGGACCTGCTTTGTTTTCTGTTTTAATCAGATTGTGTACCTGTTTCTGCAGGTGCTCCCTAGTTCTCATATACTGATACATTCCCAATGAATGGCAGCTTTGCACTGACTTTATCCCTGCCGTTTGATTTGTGGCTGTAGTGAGCTGGGAAATGCTCTCAGAGGGATAAAGGGCTAACCTCAGAGCAAAGAAATTGTTTATGATCAAAACTTCTCCCTGCAATCACATTGTCTGTTTTGAGAAAGGTACCCATAACTAATTAACTGTTTGTTATTTTCAAGAAAAAACCCCAATCTATAATAGTGAGGTCTGGCATAACATCTGTCTCCTTACAGAGGGCTTTGAAAACCATAATTCAGGTGAGAATTACAGGTTTTATCCGCCTTTGTTGAGATAAATGTATTTTGCCACTCCTCTCAGCCTCTGGTGCTAATTACACTGTCAGAAAATGCCCTGGATTAATGAGGTTTCAAAACACAGGGCCCATTTTGGGCCCTTCCTTGGTTCTGCCATGAGCTCTTCCTCCTCTCTGGAAATGAGTCCTGTTTGTGTTACTGCACAGGTGGAGATCTCAGTCGGGAGTGACTTAAATATCAAGAGGCCCTTTGGGTAATGCCCGGCATGAACAGATATGAGAAAAAAAAACACATTTAAAGGTGTTTACAGTTGAGGAGTAACCTTCTGTGAGGTGACCGAGTTGGTCTCATGACCATTGCCCAACAGGGAGATCTTCCTACCTCAGCTTCTGTCCATACTTTTCACTACCTTTTTTGGCATCCACACGACACCGATCTGGTTCTTTTCATCGACTCACCACAAAAACAGTTGTATTTTCTGCTGCTTTACTAAGCAGCGCTGACTTGAGGACGGTCTAGCAAATACCCAGCCTGGGTGGAGAAGGTGGGGTAAGTGTGTTTAGGTACATGGTGTAGGAAGGACAAATGGAGATAAAGAGTGACCTGGTGGTTGTGGTGATGCATCAGGGTAGCTTGATCCAGCCTGTGGCAGAGCTCCCTATAACAATGAACTCTCAGATGAAATAATGAACTCACGAAAATTGCTCATTGGGCAGATACCTGATCTGAAATCTGAGGGGAATCCGTTTAACAGGACTGCTTATGCATCTCTGAGTTAGTTTTCTGTACATGGGGAGGCACTTTGGTATCCAAATCTCTCTCAATTCACGTGAAAATTAAGAATACAATTTAAAATCCATACCTTAGAGCTGTGCTTCTCCTCAGGATCTGCAGACTCCCATTTTCTTCTTTTTCCTGGGGGCTTTGCTGTTTTCAAGTAATTTGTCCGTATTTCATCAGTGGACAAAGAAGAGAGAAGAGGAATGGATTGTTGAAAGGTGTTTCATCCTGCATGGACAGATATAAGACAAAATAAAATGTAAAGTTTAAGAGTGATTCATATAGAACTTTGATCTCAGAGCTCACTCAGCTGGCAAAAGACAAGCCCTTTGCTCTCCATCAACTCGCGTCCAGTGTTAGTTCACATCTAGAGAAGCAAAGTAAATGAAGTATTTCAGAACAGGTGCTTCAAAGCCATTTTTTAACTTTGAAATGTACCACTGAAAAAACCCCCTCTCTTCTGAATAAAGAAAAGGAACAAAATAAAAAATATCCTATTCACTAAATCATCAAGGAAGGAAAACACTCAAATCTTGGAAGGCAAGCTCTGGTTTAGGGCACAAAAAATTTAAATCATATTTTTATGTGACTTTGGTGGGCACAAGTCTTAATAAGTGTGAACTCAGAGATACTTCGTAGGTTCCTGGCTGCTCTACCACCTAATCAGAGCTCTGGTCCCCTTGGAGTTCTTGTGTGGTACCTTGTATAGACAGCTACATTAGAGAAGCCATCAAAACAACCTGCAGCTTTGACCTGCCACTGGAGCCTTCGTATAAATGGGAGGAATATAAATGGCAAATAAGCAAATGATTCTTCCATTTGTGGCAAAAATCCTCCCCTTCACATTCAGTGTTTCATGTGTTGATTGTAATCAGGCTGCTTACTGAACGTACTCAGAGCAGGAAGGGGGGCAGAATGGAGCTGAAAGCATGGTATTTTCAGTAAATAATTTCTTTAAAACAGCAGTCTCCTTACCAGCTAAAGACCTTCTCATCTTAAGTGCATCTGGCATCGTCAACAAATCCTGTGTATTTTCACTTGATTGATTGTGGATTTTAAAGAAGTGGGTATTTTCCTGATAAATGAAATATCACATGCATTCATCTACTACAGAGCTGCTGTAGATAATTAATCACTGCCATCAGCTCATTACAGCTCTTAAGGGTACGCGTGAATATTCTCTATGTTAACGGAACAAAAACTCCAGGTGAAAGGCTAATAGTACTTTTAAAATCAAAGTGACATTGCAGAATGGGTCAGCCACTGCCTTTTAGATTTGATACTTGCACCACAGGATCTCTTGTGAGCCCCCTTACCGCCGGTAATGACGTGCCAGGGTCGGACCCAGTGGGAAGCGGAGCAGTTACTCTGAAATCTGGGGAATTGTCCTCGCTGGGGATGCAAAGCTCTGTGGGTGCTGCCAGCTGAGAAAGTGCCCTGCTTTGTCAAGGCAAAGCGTAACCCAAGGCTAAAGGCAGATCACAAAATGTGTCAAACACGCATGGATCCTGTGGGCCGACTGCTACTGGACCTCGGCAAGCAACAGTACGAGTGATTTTTATGCCTCCTTTCATGGATGAGAGTGGACCTGTCGAACAGTAATGATAAATGCTCACTTTAGGAGAGGTGATTGTCACTCTAGTAGTTTGCTAGCCCAAGCCCACGTGTCTGCACTGTTTTCTTGCAAAGGATTGTCTTTAAAAGCGGCAGCGTAAGATCAGCTCTGGCTTGCTGAGCTGTTGGGAAAGATTATCATGGAATTTTTTACTTCTGCCAGCAGTGACCACATCAGATAGGCTGAAATCTCTCACCTGCATGTGTGCAGCTCCCTGGGAAGTCATGAACCTCACACCTCACTAACTGATGCTGCTCATCTTGATATATTACCTCCTACTGAATCTCTCTCTCTTTCGAAGCCTTTGGGGAAAAGTGCAGATAAATGGTGAAAGATTTGTTTTCTTTATATTCACGCAGTTTACCCGTTGGTTGGTACAAATACCTGCGAAGTGTCTTGAGTGAGGTGAGGCTCTGTTCACCCAGAAAACAGTCTTGGAGGGACCAGTAGAAATAACCAAACATGTTTCCTAAGAGAATTTTTTCATAATCAACTTAGAGGCTTCGCTTGCAGGGTCTGTTCGAGATGTGGTAGTAATAACTGCAATAGAAAAAAAAAGCTATAACATGAAACATTCAGGAGGGCATTCTAGGAGAATAATTTGCAAAAGGAAAGGCTCTTGTTTTGCCTGCTTCTCTGGATTTCTGAGTAGTGTTAGCACGGTGTGAGTGGATAGCAAGGCTTGCTGGAGGGGAAACAATTTTGCGGGGGACATTTATTTTTAGCAATGTATTCCCGAGTTGTAACAAAGATGAAAACCATCTGATTCTGAAACTAAGGTGTTCAAGTTTTTTGGTTGGGATTGTCTCAGCAGAAGGAATAAAAAGGTCCCAACATGAGGGAAAGAACCCCAATGACACCATCGTCTCCCCAAGTCTTTTCAGCAAAGACTGTTGAAGTTTATGGGTTTAGTCATAGGCAAAGTAAGTGATTGAAGAGGGTGGTTTCTGGAAACAGCAAGATGGTGACATTGGGACAAATGGGCCATTTGAGACAAACTCTCCTTTAAATTACCAGAGGATTTGTACTACTGGTTTTCTCTGTCAGCTGTAGTAATCCTTCCACTAGAGAAATATAGAAGAGCTCTGGCAAGGACTTCAGGTTGTTGCTGCTTCTCAGGAGAGCCTGGTACAAGGCAGTCCAGGCCTTGATCAAGTGAAGGAACTTGTCTCATCTTTAATTTGACATTAATGAATAATCACATCTTCAAACAAGAACAGTTTACTCAAGTCTACCCTGCAAGACGGTTTTAAAACGTTGAATGTCCTTTCTTTGACATTGCTAGAAAATTCCGACACGCATGTTTTTGCAGTGAGCCTATTCACAGAGCAGAGGGGGCACCTGGAAATCATGAGAGAACAAATAAGATTTTAGTTTCACTGCAGATGAAACCAGAGGAGCAATGCGTAGAGCAACGAGGAAGAAGCAGCAACGCAGGCAGCTCTGCCGGCTCATGATGCACTAAAAGCCCCAAAGACTTGGATTTGTTTGAAGGCTACTAAGGGATATGAGCACATACACTTAAAAGGAGCTGCTTTTCAAGCACAAAACAAAAACAGCCCTGTGAAAGGAAGGAATAAAAGCAGCTTGATGTGTTCTGATGGTGAAATTACAAAGCAGACATGTATAAAAGCCAATGAGCAAACTGTGCAAGTCAAGAAACATGATGTGCCCCGTATTCTTTTAATAGTTTATTACTTAGCAGATTACACGATATTTGACACTGATGCTTGAAAAGCCTCCTGCCGTTTAACAGTACTCTGCAATAAAATGCTATAATCTGTTAGTGCACCACACTGCCACTATAACCCAGAATTTGTAGGGGAATATTTCCCTTCTCTTCAGTCTGTCTGTCATTTTGCTTGAAGAAAGAGAAACTGTGATTTCTCTCCACCCTCTTTTCCCTGATTGCATGCCTCCATCCCTGATTGCTGCTCCCTGAGAGCTTTCCTCCTGCCTGGGCTTTCCTCACGGTTAGCCTTTCCTGGTGTTGCTCAGAGACCGTAGAGGGGATGGCAAGAATACACAGAGAACTGCAGCAGAGGCAGTAAGGCAGTGGTAGGTGGAGGGCAAGTTAATATTTTCCACAGCCAGGGAAAGAAGCTGTGCCACAGCAGAGGGTGGAGGACCGTACAGGTGAGGGGAAAGGCTCTTTGTATGGGATTAGGTGACCAGCTGAAGGGTGCTGAGGGGAAGCAGTGTTACTTCAAACAACAGGCTGGAAAGATGATCCCTTGGTGGCATTTGGAGTTTGGCAGAAGGGATACAGAATAGCTCCAGCAAAAGATGAACTTGCTAAGCAGACAGTAGAGGCCAGGTCTTAGAAATGTTACCCTGTTCAAGATCTGATTGTTGCTTAGGGTGGGGAGAAGACAACATTAAAAAACAAAAGTGAAATAAAGATCAAGAGTTTACTGTCCTCTGCTAAT
>WEIS01052085.1:1493-13300 GCA_013389965.1 Todus mexicanus | reverse complement strand
TTTCATTTGAAAAAAACAAACAACTATTCACATTTCAGTAAAATGTCCTTGAAAACTTAAAATCTCTGACACTTGCATGACTGGTAGAAATTTTTTAATCCTGCAGTCTCCTATTTCCTGGATATCTTCAAGTCTGGGGTTAAATGGTACTTTCTGTGGCAGTGCTGTTATGATCTGTGTCAGGTCCTGCTTCAGCTACCTGAAGTAAGAACTGTCCTTCCAGATCAATGAACACACTTCTTCTTCCCCAGCCTTTCTTTCTTTTGCTGACTCTAGTCAAATAGGAGAAAAAAAGCTGCCTAAACTGAATCCAAAGTGAACAAGGTGGCATCCTGGAAGGTTGGGGAGATCCCTGGGAATGTTACAGCAGGAGAACTTGGACTTGGTGTGTGGAAGGTTTGGGTTTGAGATCTATGGAGAGAAACAAATAGTCAGTCAAACAGGAAGACTGGGAATAAACCTTTAATAGGTTACAATGATCCTTAGGGTTGGGATCATCGAAATAAAAGTGCACAAGAAATAACTAGGACGAGAAGAGACTGGAAGTGCAGGGAAAGGAGTCAAAAAAATCAAGACACCAAGACATAGCACCTACTGGAAGAGCGGTGGAAACAAAAAACAGGGAGGAGTTCAGAGAGGGAAATTACTATTGGAAGCATAAGACACATGAAATGGGTTCACAGGATGAGAGACCAAGTATATGAAAACAAGGAAGAAAGGCACTGAGTGCTCACTAAAGCAGGAGAGATAGGACAGAAAGGGCAAGGCATGTAATGAACGTGGCAAGAGGCCTGGGATGAAGCCTGTGTCCTAGGAGCATGAAGACCAGGGTATCCTCACTTGGGAAAAAATACCTGCAACACCTTCCAGCAAAGCGTGTGTTGCTTTTGTTTCTGTTATAGATCAGTGCAGCAAACGACAACTTAATACTTTTGTTAGTCACTTGGCTATCTCAGGTAGCACAGGTCTGCTTGCTAGACTGAACAGTTCCAGCCTCACCCACAGTGATTGTCACTGTTGTGCAACATCAGTTTTAAATTTGCTGGAAAATGGCATACAAAATGTTACATGAAGCAAAACAAGAGAGAACTACTTTAAACAGACTTTCATAATCCATGCATGTGTGACCTACCTACTTACTTCATTTTGTCTAAGTGCTCAACTCTTTCAAACATTACAGTATTTGAGCACCATTTTTTGCATGCTCTCTAAAGCCTCTTGCTATCCATTCCCTCCTGCCACAGAAGATCCATTTCACTTCAGAATTGAGGGCTAATGAAGAAATTGGAGGCTGCAGGAGACAAGCATAAGGGGCCGTATATCAGAGGAGGCTTAAATGCCTCTGAAGCGCCCCTAGGACTCTGCTGTGGTTAACTCCACATGGAAGTGCCTGGGGAAAAGAGCTATTCTGGACAAATTCACTGGTCATACTAAACAGATCCACAAGCTCCAGACTGTGTTAGACAAGAATGCTAAATCCACTGCCAGCATGTAGACTTAACCTATCCCCAAGGAATAATGGATGGCAAAGATGCGTGTGGTGAACACATGATAATGCTGAGACCAAAGGTAATTATGATACTAAACTAGAAGAAGGTGGCACAACATTCTCTGAATTTTATTGCTGCTTGGATCTGACCTGTTATCACTTCCAGCCTTTTATACAAAGATGCAGAGAGTATTTGAAGTTAAAAGGAATCCCCTCACACCTAATTTGTGATGTTTTGAAGCATTATTTATTGCTAATACTAGGTAGATAATTTTCTGTTTATAACATTCACTGTATAGACTTTGAGGATTTTTTTTGCCTTAAGTGTTATGTGACACCGGTCTTCCTGAAGAAGATGCAAAAAACCCGGACTGGAACAATTTAAAAATCATTTATGTCATGCAACATAACCAGCTGCCAGTACCAGCTACATGGCTTGAGATTAGATGACACTGTGCGAAGGAAGAGAAATATCTGTTTAAAATTAGACTGGATTGAATTTCTTTGAATCTTCAACATCGGACTTCGTTTGAAAACAAATGTCATGCTGTATTTTCACATCTAGAAACTGTGAAAACTTTAGTGCATGGCTGATCTGGGCAACCTGAGATTTTTCCTGAGGTTGCTGCATTAGTGATGTGGCAATGAATGATCTCCAGTTGCCTAGGCTGAACTCGTATAGATCCTAGACTAAACAGTTGTATTAGCTAAAACGTGGTTTTACCACTTATTTGGCTCACATGCCTGTTTTTACTGTGGGAGCACAAACTGCAGCTACACTAATACAGCTGTTTCCCTACTGGGAACACTTTGCCACTGTGAGTATACTGGCTTGCTCAGATTGGTAAAATGTTTCCAGTATGGACATTTGTTATACGCAATACCTGAGCACTGCACAGAAGTGCAGACACACAACATGTGCTTACGCTCAGCTAAGCTGTGTACATGCACAAAGATATGCACATATGAGAGAACACTTCCTCAGTAAGCAGAACTGCAGTACTCCTGTAATTCTTTTCAGCAGAAATGGCTCTAGAAGAAGGCAAGAATGAAAGTGGTGCTTCACAATGGAGTAACAATGTACTAAATCTCCAGGGACAAACCTGGATGCTGCTGGTAGAGCTCTTACCGGTTTTGAAGCACTGGCATTGGTAAGGTGATAAGAAACCAGTGGTCACTCCAGGTCCCTGTCCTTTCCCACATTGGCAAGGTGCTGGGAGCTCCCTTTCTCTCTTCTCTGATAGAGAGGGAGATGGTACCATTGTAGCTGCCAAAAACATGGACTGAGAATTGGATCTGTAATAGAGGAAGAAGAGAAGAGCAATGGTATCCTGCGATAGAAAGGCAAAGATGTTCACTTCTCCCCTCCCTGGCTATTTGAGACACCAAACTTTTGATCCTGGCTCAAATTGTTTAATCACAGAATCAGAATCACAGAGCTATTGAAGCTGGCATAGACCTCTGAGATCATCAAGTCCAGCCTATGACCTAACACCACCACATCAACTAGACCATGTCACTAAGTGCCACATCCAATCTTTTCTTAAACACCTTCAGGGATGATGACTCCATCACCTCTCCAGGAAGTCCATTCCAGTGTCTAATCACCCTTTCCATGAGCAAGTGCTTCCTAACACCCAACCTAAACCTCCCCTGGTGCAGGTTCAGGCTGTGCCCTCTCGTCCTTTCACAAGTTGCCTGGGAGAAGAGCCTAGCCCCCACCTGACTACAGCTTCCCTTCAGGTACTTGTAGAGAGCGAGAAGGTCCCCCTTGAGTCTCCTCCAGGCTAAACAACCCCAGCTCTCTCAGCCTCTCCTCATAAGACTTTCCCTCCAGTCCCTTCATAAGTCTGGTCGCTCTCCTCTGGACTCACTCCAGCACCTCAAGATCCTTCTTGAAGTGAGGGGCCCAGACCTGCACACAGTGCTCAAGGTGAGGCCTCCCCAGTGCCAAATACAGGGGCAGAATTACATCCCTAGTCCTGCTGGCCACACTATTCCTGATACAGGTCAAGATGCCGTTGGCCTTCTGTGCCCCCTGGGCACAGCTGGCTCATGTTCAGCTGCTGCCAACCAGCACTGACAGGTCCCTCTCTGCCAGGCCACTCTCCAGCCACTCATCCCCCAGTCTGGAGCGATACATGGGGTTGTTGTGGCAAAAGTGCAGGACCCTGCACTTGGTCTTGTTGAATCTCATACCATTGGTCTCAGCCCAATGACCCAGCCTGTCCAGGTCCCTCTGCAGTGTCTTCTTACCCTCCAGGGTATCGACACTGCTCCCCAACTTGGTGTCATCCGCAAATTTACTAACGGTAGACACGATCCCCCTCATCCAGGTCATCAATAAAGATGTTGAATAGAGCTGAGCCCAGTACTGATCCCTGGGGCACACCACTGGTCACTGCACACCAACTGGATGCCGCACCATTCACAACCACAGTGAAGGGTCCACTTGTCCAAGCCGTGAGCTGCCAGCTAATCACACACACCACTAAGGCCTCTTCATTTCTTGTATATGTCTCATCACTGTTCCTAGCACAGACATTTCTTGGAGGAGACCCTGACTGATGATCCTGTTGGACAGATGTTCTCCAACCACCGCCAACAATATCCTTGCCCTCAGACACCATCTGGGTGAGAGAGCACTGGCTTCCTTGTTATCTCCTTCAGGAACAACAAGTAGTAAAGCAGAGGAACACAGGCTTAAACTCAAGAAGTGCTTTATCATTAAATGCTTCCACTAGAGGCAGGTAATTGCAGAAAAACAATCCTAACCACATTCCTCTTCAGTGCTCTCACCAGCTTAAGGATTCCTGTGCAAGGGTTTTAACCACAGGTTAAGTCTTCTAAGGATTCCCACTGTAACCACCCAAGTTAATGTGTTGTACTGGTATGGCTCAATCTATATCCAGGCACTATGTAGGGCACAAAAGCGCTCTGAGGGGAGAGCTGCCCTGCCCCTAATGCCCTTGAAATGAGGAATTCAGATGTCTCTAGAGGCAGGAAACCTTAATCCATATGCCTGCTCCAGGTTATAGACAGGCACCATCTGGAATATAGACACATATGATAGGTGAGCAATCTGATCATCAGGCCAAAGAATATTTTAAAGGAGGACTTGGTCCTCTTTCTTTGAAGCAACTACTTCCACTCTGCCACAGGGCAAGCAAGCACTGCTATTTCCACCACTGCTCTGGGCACTCAGCTGCTCTTACTATTACAGAGAACACTAGCAGGAAAGGGAGCACATACACAACAAAGAACCACAGGAGGTTCCTTGCTCCTGAAATGTGGATTCAAATCCTTGCCAGTGAAGGAGAGAATGGATCCAGATGTCCAGTGACCTGTACACCGTAACCAATAGTTGTTGTTTCTCCTTCCCCTGGCTTTGTGGACCTAGCTCCAGGCACATTTTATTTTGTTGGAATCATTCAGCAATGCTGACACGGATTTACAAATAAATGTAAATGCCGAAGTTACATTTTTGGCACATACACTGTATTTCTTCTGCCAGCTCTAATTAGAAGGCATCAAAGCTTTCCGTTTTCCCTTAGTAGGCTGGACTCCAGCTCAAACTTGCAGCTTAATTTTCCTAAGTGTTATGAATACAATAATATTTAATATTTTTAATTCCACCATCTCAGAGCTCCCCTTAGTCTTTATAGAGATTTGGGCTGCAGGCAGGTGGTTTTACCCAAGCCATGTTGCCCTCACCTATTGAAATTCCTGAAGAATGTGAACAGAAGTTTATTATCTCCATCTGTTCTTGGAAAATCTAATGCCTACTAACTTCACACTCCTGTTCGCAGTGAAACTGTCAAGCTTGTTAACTCCTATGAAAGTATTGCAGAATTTACGAAGAGAAGTTTCAGCCACAGGTATACTGAATGGCTCAACAGACAGCTCCCTTTCCTACAAACCAAGGCCACCCCATACAACTCAGGAGCTGGGTACCCTGCAGAAGAATAGTCAGCACAGTTAAGCTGGGGGAATTTTCATACTGAGGAGCTGATTTGGGGCTCCTGCTTTCAGTTACTGGGGAGACACCTGACATCTGCCTTCCAGTTTTCAACAAGTAGCTAGCTGGGTGGTATAGCCAACTCTTCTGCTTTCCAGTGTTTCACGGAGTGTGCAGAGGCACAGGAGAATGGGTTCAAGCAGTACCTACAGACTGATGATTAACTCCACAAAGGTGCTAAGACAGAGTGATATACCTGGTAGTCTTCAATGGAAATACTGGCTGGCAAGCTGGCACTGGAAGCCTTGGCCATACCGCTTGTCTGATTGCTGTCTGCTCGGAGGTAGAGGAAGTGTCCTGTGAACAGAGACGTGAATCAGAAAAGAAAATATGAAGTTTTGCTTTTTTTCATACTCTCTTGAAATAATTTAACATCACTCTTCTGAAGTACAGTGTAAGACGACCATCATGGCTTGAGAGCAAATCTATTAATGAGGATACAATATGCACTCTGCTAGATTTTGGCAGCACATAATTCAATATTCCAAACCCTTTCCTGGAGCCTGAGTGCATAAACCTCAGACACCACTCAAATAACTTCCTATACAGGGGTTCACACCAATCTACAGTGCACACCGGATCAGCCCTAATTCTTGCACCATTAGCATCAATGACAAACACTGGGCTGGAAAAGCTTATCTGTAGTCTTTGTTCACAAAGCCAGTTTATACAGGCTCTCAAGAGACAAATAGGACACTCATATGGACACTCTTCATTTTGGCAAGGAACTGTGAGGCAAGACTCATCTGTGCTAACACTTCTGACTTTCAACCTGAGCATGAGAGGGTGTGGTCTCCCTCCTATTTGCCAAGCTGAGAGTTCTGGGAATTTTCAGGCTTTTCTTTTTCATAGTGGCATTCTATGTCACAGATCATGTATGATCACTTGGTGTTGGGATATGCTTACATGTGATGCTTTTCCTAACCCACTGGCAGAGTCTGGCAAGGGTCTCCAAAGGATTTTTTTCTACAAGCTACCTAGTTCTGCTGGGCAATTTTTACACTGTGATGCAGCAGCTATCATGTTGCTGCTGAAGTACTCTGCAATTGCAGAGCTCGTAAGAGGAAGATGGAGGGAAAAAGTATATATCGAGAGAAGAGATTTCATTATATATACATATTTTTAAGGTGAAGGAGTATCCTAGTCTCTGACAGTTTTGTGTTAACTTTGTTGAAAAACTTGTTTCATATAAAGTTTTGAAACATGTTCAAAAGTTAATTTTATCTACATTTAAAGTTGTTGTAGATAATATCGATACTGAAGTTCATTTGGTAATGAAGCTAAAAATTTTAAATCAATTTAAAAAGCCTAAACTCAAGGCTATTGTATATACACATATATACATATAGAAAGAGTGCGAGAGAACCATTAGGAACCTACCGCCTGTGGCTTGCAAGGTAGACCCTACAAATGAGTTATCTTGAATCCTTTCAGTAAAGCCCCGAATAGACCAAGAAGATGCTGCAGTTTCATTCAGTGTCCAGCCACAGGGACCGTTTTCAAACGAGCAATGTGAGCCCTCTGGGAGACTGTCTACAATGGAGAATAAGAAAAAGCAGGAAAACAGGAGAAACTTGATTGTGGAAGAAGACATACAGCAGCAAAAGTCAAACCTCATTGTGGCTGTGTAAGCTACCTAACCCACGCTACACAATTTTTCAATGTCAAAACATTAATAGGTCTCATTTGTTTATTTCCAGAGTCAACATCGAAAAGCCAACACTTTGCTTCTGGTGACATTTAAGACTCTGCAGTTCTGTCCTGTTCTAGATGCTGTACAAAACTGCAGCTCCCACAATCTAAAGAACAGTAAATCATGGCCACACATCTGTAAAGGTTACATATGAAACTGGAAGCGTCACAAAGTTTTCTGTGTCCACTTAAAGGAACGCCGGACAACAAATTATTTTAGATCTCTGCAACTGTACTTGAAAAACTGTACTTGCTAAATGATGCTTCTTAGCACCACACATACTGAGTCAGGGGATTTCTCTGTCATGATGGCTTACACTGGAAAGGTGATCATCACTTTCCACTGAAGTTCAGAGCTTGGGTCCAGAAGGAATTTCTCACCTAGCTGTAGACATACAAATAAGGTTTTGCCTTTCTTTGAAGTATGAACAACAATGAAAGGCAGGTCATTGAGCTCCTTACTGCAATATTTTTAAAAACACACCCCCAAACCAATCAAACAAGCCAAATCCATGTTATCCTATATAGGATGAATTTTCAAAGAGAAACTTGGTATCCAATTAATGTAAATAGGCTAAATTAATTCAGGAGGCAAAATAATAAATTAATCTAGAGATGGAATCAATTTAACTTATTTTTAATTCTAAATAATTTCTTCTAATGGAATGAAGGTTCCCATGAAGTGCCATACCACATACTCACCACACCTCACGCCTTCCTGTTCTTTGGCAGGGCAATCACTGATGAATTCACAGATTTGTAAGTGGCTAACACAACCTCCATGAAGGCAGGGGAAGGTGGAGCCTTTGTCATATATAGAAAGATCTTGGTTTTCTTTATCTAAAGGAAAAAAAGAGAAAGAAGCCCAGAGATGAGTTGGCAGAACATGTACAACTCTTCATATGTATCACCCTTCATGTGTAGGACCTCAGAAAGCGTCCTTTGGGTGATAAATAACACTCACCTCTGGTTTTCACCCTGTAGGTTTCTACCCAGCATGAGACTCCTGCAGATCACCTCAGCTGTCACAGAGACCAAATTTATTGCTTTTTTCTTTCTCATGCACTGTCTTCCGCTGTTTTTGTGCTATCTTTAGATAATCACTTTATCTTTAGATAATCACTTTGGGTTTTTTATGAAGGATTTGCACTTTCCTACTGTGGTGCGCTCCTCAGTTCGGCACACGTGATCGTGCACCTGCCAGGCAGCTGTGCCACGCTGCACGACACTCTGCTGCTGGAGGCTGAGATAACCACTTAGTGCCAGTTCTGACAGACACGTTGCAATGCCCTGGTGAGACTCAGGCTTAACTGCCACTTGTGCTGCTGACACGTTTCTGTGCCAGCTCTGTGGCACCCAGCCCATGAAGATAGCTGCTTCCTCAGCAGGTCGCTTGCTCTGCAGGAACTTTACTCATGCGCCATAGCTACTCTAGACAGCTACACTCTGGGAGCATTCAGCTGGCTGCACAGGTACCCAACAACAAGGTTGAACACAATTTTTAGGTCTGGTATTTAGAAATTATATATTAAACATTCAATACATTCCTACAGGAAAGCTGGAGAGGGACTGTTTACAACGGCATGTAGCCATAGGATGCGGGGAAAATGGTTTTAAACTAGAGAAGGGTAGATCTAGATTGGACATTAGGAAGAAGTTCTTTGCTATGATGGTAGTGGAATACCGGAACAGGTTGCCCAGGGAAGTCATGGAAGTGCCATCCCTGGAGACATTCAAGGTCAGACTCTGGGCAACCTGATGTCCCTGCTTACTGCAGCGTGGTTGGACTAATGACCTTTACAGGTCCCTTCCAACCCAAGGCATTCTATGATTGTTTCCCAAACTCACGACTCGTAATGCACCCAGCCTGTCCTGAATCTGTTATGGACATGCAGGTTTGTGCAGGTCTCTTCTGGACCTACTTCCCTTTAGCAGAGCTCTGCACAAAAGTTCCACTGGGATTGCTACTGCTCTGGAAAACATGCAAAAGTTAGGGAACCAGTTCCAGAAGAAAGGGAAAGGGACACCTCTGCAGCAATCTGGGTATACAGTCTGAGACAGTATTTTTTCATTTCACTGTGTTGTGCTGAGTACATGCATCAGCTTATTCATGGACTGAGTATTTAGCACAGTGCGTCAGGCTGTATGCATTCCCTCAAAACTTCATGACTGTCAAAAAAAAATTACATTAAAAATATAATGTTTGCTAAATTAAAAGATTAATGACTGTAATAAAATTAAATCTCTAATATGATCAAAACCAGTCTCATGATATATTATGAAACAGCTCTGTGAGACCAGTATTCTCTTTTCACATTTGAAGATTTTACATTATACTCCAAGCTATTTCTACAGTGTCTGCAAAACTGAGGCAACAGCATTATATTAATGCATAAAAACCAGGAAGCGAAGATGATTATGCCTCCAACCTGCAGGCTGCCGATGTCGACAGACTCTTTTACTTCCAAGAAGCCTAAATGACATAAGCAAGGTTCTGCACAGCTACTGAGGATCATTTGCGTGACATTCACAACAGTGTCAGGTAAAACTGAGGATTTCTGAACATTTGGAGAAAATTATTACGTTCCGGTTATTTTCATTTTAGACAGAAGATCTCGGTCTGGCAGTAGCAAACAGACCTCATGGAATGCAGATCAATGTTTCTTTTCTTTACAGATTTGGAAGATAGACCCCCAGTATGGAAAAGGCTTTGGTAACACTGTGTAATCTTTTGTTCTTCATTATTTAAGAAAGAAAAATCTTAAATACTGAAATAATCTAGGCAAAGACTTTTTCCAGCCCTGTTGCTGGATGCAGCATGTGCCCTGTTGTTTTCTCATACAAAGACCGAGGAAAGCAAAGTTGAAAAGCAGAGAGGATCACTTAAATCCGTTCTACTATTCTGAGCTTCAAACACATGTATGTACACAGGTAAACCACATATAAATGTGACCCTTGACAGGTAAGCACTGCCAGAAACCCCAGAGGAGGCTCAGTTTTCACTTAAATCCCATCTGACTGGCTCCCTGACCACACTCGTCAATTTTAGTGAGAGTGCTGCTCTCTTTTCTGACTGCATTTGGTTATTCCAAACCTGACTGTATTGCAACATACCATGAAAGCAGTTCCTGAGTTGCAAGGAGCCCACTGCCAGTACTCCAACCTCTTGAGCTCCACAGTTTGAATACAGCAAGGTGATTTTAAAAGGACTTTCTATCCGGCCAATCTGGGCCATCAGGTATTTCCATTTCATCCTAAAAGACAACAAAGAGCTATCAGACATACACAGAGCCCACTGGAATCCACGGAGTCTCTAGCAGAAAGATTTTGCCCTGTGCCATGTAGAAGTAGTAGTATCCACATGGAGAATAGGTAGATAAATGTAAACTCCAACATAATAAACTGGTGTTACTATAAAACAAGTGATGTACAGCCCAACAAGCTCACGTTCGGTTCTCTTTCTTGCAGATCCTACTGCTAATGATTGAAAGATCCAACCATTCCCAATGTTTCTTCAGTTAAAATGGGGCTTACATTATTACTAATTTTGGACACATCCACCTCCCATATGTGCCTTCCACCTATATGCTGTATGACTGTGTTCTGTTTACTCGTACAAGTACAGGTCAAGCAAGCAGCTGCACAAGTCCCTGGATCTCTTGAAGCTAACACTGGCGTTATATGTCATGGAAGTAAATGTCTGGCCCTGAATGTTTCTTGCTTGTGTTAAGGGTGAGAATATTTTTCTGTGTGCTCTTTATCTAATCTCCCAGGTTAACAAGCTGGACTGCACCCACAAAGCAAGGGGAAGAAGAGAAGTGCTCATCCAGAAAATGCAGATTGCTCTGGCAATTTACATTTCACCACAGCCCCTAGACAGCAAAGATTTCTCAGTTGTGCAGCACTTGTGGTAGTTACGAGAAAGAAAGACGGTCCCATGGACTCTAATTTTGAAGATGGCTGTTGGACATCAAAAGATAGAGAGGTATCCAACAAGAATTTTCAAAGAACCTCATTCATATCAGCCTGATGAAGTCAGGGTATCCAGATGTCACTAAAAGAAATCCAACAGGGTTCTTAAAGATCTTTTTATTCTATTTTTAGTATTAAAAACTGTCTTTCTATCTCATGCTAACAAGACAGTAAAATATAGTTAAAACTACACATTATTTAAATATAATAACAAAGGAATTCCTGCTCTAAGCTCTTTTCTGGAAAGAGTACCAGACAGAGATAAATTTACCCATACCCTACATGTTGCCTATGTTCCTGGAGGCACCCTGTACAAGTGACTGAGTCATTACCAGTGGGATGATAAGGAGGGACAGGCCACAGTGTTAAGATGTGTTGCTCACACTCCATTCCTAGTATCACTTTTCCATTTGGGAAATGCCTTCAGCTGTCTTGAAATAACCATCTAGTCCTTGTCCTGTACCAGGAACACGTGAGAAGGCGACACCCAGAGAACAAGCACATCTCTGCTGGACACAATGTAGAAATCATACATCACCTAATTTACAACTTGCAAAAAAACCAAAACAATTTTACTTTTTTTTTTTGTATCACCCCTTCTGCTTTTGCTTGCCACTGATTAGTTCCCTAACTCAT
>WEIS01052083.1:0-12890 GCA_013389965.1 Todus mexicanus | reverse complement strand
CCCACCACTTTTTTCTTTTTCCCATTAAATCAGACTGAAAAATGTAATCTGTGACTTTTTTTTTTCTGTGTAAGTCTTGGACAACAAATTCTTCTGGTGTAATGGTGCCACCAGCAGATAATAGTTAGAAATGGTTTTAGCTGAAAAACCTAGACATGAATACAAATTTCTCTCCATAGGTTATTTCAGATCTAAAAAATAATGATATATTCTTCTCTGTTACAGAAATTATGAAATTGCTGCTTCATTTAAGTAACTTGCATATGGCCCTAAAATGATTATGTCTGTAACAGCAGTTTATCTGAGAATATTTTTTCCTCTTAGACATAAATCATTTAAAATCAAGTAATTAATGTTTCTTTAGGTTGTAGAAAGTAGTAATACAAGCTATACATTCCATTTGTTTAATATAGTTAAACCTGAAAACTTGTCTTGGGATAAAAAAAGCATGATGTCCTTCACGTAAAAGAGAGAGCTGATAATTTAGGATGGGTCAAACAACACTGATGCTACAAAGCAAAAATGACACAAAACTTAACCTGCACGCAGAAACTCTCATGTCAAACTTTAAGGAGAGCAAGGAAACATCAGGGTAACAGCTAACCCTTTTTTCCCCTCAAAAATATCCTTATATTTTGCTTGCCTTGACCAAGATTTCATGAGAAAAAATGCTGCTCTGTCAGCCTACGGCTTGGCATGGTTTTCTCTCCCATAAACTTCTCTAGATAGTAAGTCAGTCAGTCTTCCACTGCATCAGCTCCAAAACCACACAAAAAAAGGCAATAATGCTTCCCCAGTGTCACAGTTGTTTTGATAAGAAGCACATAAAAGATTACGAGCTGCTCAGACATGTAGTATAAGGAGCTTTAAAATGTCTTGGTCTAAATTTGTTCAGGTTTTCTTCAAATACAATTAAACGAAGAAATTGTTCGTACCATGAAAGTGTGGATTTCCTTTCACACAAGGAACAGGGACTTAGATCATGGTTCAGTAACGTAACTGCACTAAACTCAACTGCCTTGAGAAGAGTTACTCCAGACTGAAACAGGAATAAGGTAATATGAGAATCAGATCAGCTATCAGCAAAATAATTAAAATAGGTCTCCCATTGGCTGATTTACAGGGTTTGAATACATGAATATATGTAGGAAACACACATATTCTGCAATCCTTTCCAGCCATTGCCTCTCACTGTGTTGATCTCGAGTTTAATGGGGCTAATCTGGAGCACCCCTGGCAGCCCTGTGGGGCCTCAGTGCACAAACCCGCAGCTGAAAGTCACTGTCACCCGTTGTGCATTCACACTATTGCACCTGCATATTTTATTTCGCACACAAAAGGTCAGAAGCTTGCCAGCAGGCTGCCTGCCTTCTCAGACACACAATGCACCCTGGAAAAAAAATAACTCCAAGAAGCTGCTCGCTGTAATTTCCTGCAATTTAAGACTATTTCTTTTTAAAACTTGTGCTGCCAACCTCCCCATCTGACTGTCACACTCTCGCTGAATTTTATCACCAGAACATAGTAATTTATTAGAGATCAAATCCAACCAGTTATTTGACTGTCTTGGCTTTAAATACTGCTCAGCCTATTTAGCTGCTCTGAATCCTTGGGGCTCTCTATAATTAATGTTTCTTTAGCAGTACAGGACTGGCTGTGCACAGCCCCTGTTAACCCTTTGCTGAGAGCAATGTAAATCCACAGCGAGGGGCTACATTCGCTAAGGGGTCATGACAAATGATCCACAAAATTGATTCTACTTTTGGAAATTGAAAATTACTCTTATACAAGCGGGCTGAGTATTACTGCTCTCTACCCACATGACTAGAAACTGGTCTGTGCCTGCAAATGTTAATTAACAGATGGGGAGTTGCACCCACACATATGGCATTTTGGGAGAGACTGGATCTTCCAGAAAGCTTTTGTGGCAGCTGAAGGGATTTGAGATGAGTGAACAGGAACGATCAAAGGCTGAATATCTGCAGTATCAGGTACGTTTCTGTTGGCTGTGATAGTGGTGCAGCAGGAACGCATATGAGAGAACCAGGGGCATGGAATATTTGAGCTAGAAGATGCAGTGGTAGGTGATCATTTCACCTCAGAGAGCACCAGAAGAGTAGAAGTAGGATGCTGAGCATCAGGCACACTGGTTTTCCTCTTCGAATTTGACATAAAATGATGAAGCTAACAGCAGTCAGCAGGCCAAAATGAAGTGTTATATTTCACAGGTAGAAAAGAGGGGTCAATCCTTTCTCTGCCAGCACAAATCTGTTTCAAGCCCAACCTAGGTGAATTCCCTGGCAACAAAAGGGTTTGCCCACCCTCACTCACATTGGCCAACTCTACCAGCTGCCAAAAGGGTCTAAAATTGAGCTCTGATAAGCTTTCCACTTGTAACACCAAGCAGCACATTAAAAAGCACTAGACTATCCTTGAAAAGCAAAAATAAACCACAGAATCAGAGCTGCCTGGGTTGGAAGGGACCTTGAACCATCATCTGGTCCAACCCTTCTTGGAGAAGACAGCCTAGATGAGATTACCTAGCACCCTGTCATACCACATCTCGAAAACTTCCAGGTTGCTGCTGTCCTCTAGAAGTGCTCTTTTGTTCCCAGCACAAATAAATGTTCAAGCCAACTTCTGTGGCCTCCTGAACAAGCTTGAACTGACTTAATGAACAAGGGCCTACATCTTCATCAATTTCAATGCTTTCTTGATTTGCAGCTTGCCCTGCAACCTCACTCCTCTCCATTTTCTTCACAATTGAACCAGAATGAATACAAAACCAATTATAAGTAAATATTTTATTCCTGCTTTGGAAGATAATCTCCTTTAGGTCAATATTATGATAGCCCAGAGGTCATATAGCAGGTATTTGGCAAGAAGTAAAAACCATCACACACTAAAAGAAGACAAATAACTAAGTCATTTTCCTTCAAATTTTATCATCTTATCATCCTTTTTTTCCAGCTATGTGACCTATTGCCGTTAATAGAAAAAATATAACCTAGCATAGGAAAACAACGATACTAATCAAGGTCTACTCACAACTATATATTTGTGCATTAGTGAGGTTGCCATAGTTAAGAGGGCTGAAGCTGACCTCAGAACATTCCAATAATTTGTTGCAAAATAAAACCACAGAAAAATTGCTATATGTTACATTTACTTATTAGAAATTGTTATTGCAATTGGAATTCTGAAGGGGCTGCTCTAAGAAAGCTTTGGCCTTTTCTGGGTGAACTATTTAAGGCAGTATCCTTGACTG
Source organism: Todus mexicanus (assembly GCA_013389965.1). Classification (NCBI taxonomy): domain Eukaryota; kingdom Metazoa; phylum Chordata; class Aves; order Coraciiformes; family Todidae; genus Todus; species Todus mexicanus. The sequence goes on along the minus strand of WEIS01052083.1, from coordinate 9,622 downwards.
AACTTCCAGCATTCTGGCAAATTTGACCATGTTTGTCTTCTACCCAAAGCACTCCCAACAAAAATAGCTGCCAGGGCTCCTGTGCAGTCCCTGATTTTTGCAGTTCTCTTATTCTGTATTTTAAGATTTTTTTCCAAGTCTCTCACCAAATACCTTTTAGGAGTGATAGCTATGTTTGGTTTAAGCCTGTTAGTTTCCCATGAGCGAGACTTTCAAGAGTGTATTTGAGTTATAAAACACTGAATGAATTATCATTGAATATTAATATCTATGGTGGGCACAAAGTACTGTTACACATTTTGCTGAATAAGTAGCAAAATGCATAAACTAAATGTCCATAACATCAGATTATCATTCTGTTATTGAATTTATATAAAAAGAAAAGTAAAATTCTAGCTTGAACTATACATTATTTCAAAGGACTTGCTACCAAAGTAAGCAGGGAATCATGGAATTTTACAAATTGTATTGTACTAAATTTACAATAGTGTAATATTTACAAATTCTATTGTAGGAAATGAGTCTGAAACATATAAACAATTTGTACTAATCTGAATGTGCTACTCCATGTTAACACATTTTTTCTTATAATTATATTACTACCTACTTTGTAATAGTAAAGACATTTAAATTAATACTTGCATGAGAGTTACATGATGTAAACCACTACACCTCTGACACTGCAGCCTTAATCAACATGAAAAGTCTCATAGCAATTTAACTGAACAAAAAAGAAACCTGACTGTATAAATTTGAGCATGAGAGCAAAGCTTTATTATTATAACACCTACAGTGGCATGTACTTTAGAGGCAGATACTTGTCTTTTCTATCACACTTCCTTGGAGTTTGACCAGAACAACATCTGAAGAGGGAAATAACAGAAGATTAAACAAAACCTGAAGTGGTTTCCAGAAAACGGTATTCTCCCCCTGCCTTTGTGTAAGTGTTGGTAGGGAAGGAACATGCCTCGACATGCAAACCAGCCCCAGAGTGCATTGGAGAGGAACAAGGCTTTGTTTAAAGCAGCACAAGGTTATCCTGCACTTCTTTATTCTGCCAACTTCTGGTAACCATAGAAAGCTGATACACGGAACATACACAGCCTGAACAGCAAATGGAAAGGTCTGTTAACAAACAGGATCGTATGGTGTACTCCTGGATGCTTGCTTACCTTTCTCACTAAGGCTGGGTTATTCAGCATTTTTTATGCAGTTTTGTCAGAAAACAAACACTGCAACTTCTTCTGAAAACAAGCATTTTGCTCCCAGTCCCTTGGACCTCTGGTAAAAAAAAAAAAAAAAAAGCCAAAAAACAAGAAGAAGAAAAATTCCCCTACGGGCAAAGAAATAGTCTCTTAAACCAGGAAGCATTCTGTGGTGTACACAACATGCAAATATAAACTGTTGGGTGAGACAAAAAACAACCTAATTTTTGCATTTGAGTTAGTTCCTGCCATTTTAACTCCTTGGTGAACACAACGTCTGTTTAAAGGTTCACATTCTTCATAGAATTAAACCCTAAGTGCCAAGGGCTGGAGGACTGACAGATAACGGTGTTACTTGTTTCCTCAGTTTCATGCAGCAGTGCAACCACAAAGCTCTTGGATTTTTCATCCTACCCAGCAAGAAGCATCCATCAGGCTTTGTTTTGTTACACTACAGAGAAGCATAAATTGATGTCTTTATTTGTGTCTTTTGAAAGGCACGAATATAAGCCTAGAACAGACAGGTAAACTAAAAAGTCTAGACTGCAAGGAACAGACCACTGTCAGTGATCGATGCTATTTATAATTTCTTTCTAAGTACAGAGTCATAAAAAATTGGCTCGTTTTCAAAAGGAAAAGACATTCCTAATGGCTAAGCATTATGGTAAATGTAAATAAATATACTTATGTGCCCAGTTTGTGCTGATTCCCAGGCTAGATGTGGGTTCTGCAGAGCGTGGGCTAAAATAGAACAAATTTCATTAGTTCCTCACTTCCTTGCTAATGTCTCTGTATCATGCAGCACAAAGACTTAGGCAAGTTACTTCTTTATTAAGCAAGAGTACACATGTATTCAGGAAAAATACATTTTCGCAAGTCAGAGCACTTAAAAATCCAAAAAATTTCGATTTCTAAAAATAAGATTTGATCACAAATCTCAGTATTTCAAAGTCTTAGAGGGACTTCTACCGGTTTCATAAACAAACACAGAACGATCTGAATTCTGAAGAACAAAAATTAATCTTTGATCAGTGATTTCAGTGGACATTACATGAAGCAGCTTTGTCTGCACCCATTAAACAGTGGTTGTTCTCAAATTCAGGTTTGCTTTCGTGCCAAGTGGACAAACTCAAGAAACTTGAACGAATCATTGTGTGAAAAAGATGCGCTTGCAAATTAAGTATTATGAATTATGTATATTCATTCATTCATGCTGCTTATTGGTATTTGTTGTGGAATAACAAATTCACCAAAGGATTTAATGCTAAACAATATTTTTATGTTTAAATAACTACTCTGTTTCAGAATAGGACGATTTCCTATTCACCTGCCGACAGCAGAAAACATAGTTGGATTAAGAAAAAGTCCAGAGAACTTGCTCCAATTTTATCCCACAAAGGAACTTTTTTGATTTAAGGCACAGGATGAAGTTCACTGCCAAGTATATATTTACAAACAGAATCCTTGCCTAATGCTTTGTGGTGGGAGCTGCATCCTCAGGGTGCAATTACAGCAATTATCTGGATGGATCTTCTCATCAGTAACCTTTGACTCATCTTGTACAAACTGTCAGTCTTCATCACCAAATGCGGAAAGCAACGTATTGTTTCTATTCAATCATCTGCTTCTGAGAAAGAGAAAACCCCACTATTAGGACAGACTGCCTGCCCATATATATGACCTCCTGCAGCTAGTCTGCATCTGCCAGGCGGAGTGGCGAGCCCCAGAATGAACAGCAGCTCACTCCTGTGCTGTTCTTCTGTCACTGCGAAGCAGGCAGGCGCCCTCGCACACTTCTGCATTACTCTTAGGAATTACAAAAGAAGCAGGAAAAGAAGTAAGATCTTTTTGTATGCAAAGTACAGATGCACTGCCTAATCTTAAATGTGATGAGTATCTCAGATTCAAGGGGATTTGTTGGTTATGCATCAATTTTTGGAAGTTAGTCTCAAAAGGACATGACCACCGCCTCAGCTCCCGTCTAGCTGGAATAAATTCACTGAACGGATTTACTATAAACTTATACCTATGCAACGATGGAGCACAGCCTTGCATTAATACTATTACAACATTTATTATCACTCAGCTGTTACTGAAGTAAAACTCCTGCAAAATTTTTGTTGGAGGGTGTGGGCTGGAACATACAGCCCATGTAAAATGAAGATATTTCAATTTACAGTTGGCAATGTTGCATGATGAAGGGATAAATAACTCAGTTGAAAGGGCAGGACATTCAAAATAGGACCGGAAAGTAACTTTTATAATTTTCACTTCACAGTGAAACAGATGATTACTTACTTTAACAGAACAATGAAGAATCACCTTTGTCTTTAAGGAAGGATCATAGAACCATAGAATCATTTAGATTGGAAAGAACCTTTAAGATCATCAAGTCCAAACATTTACCCTACTCTACCAAGTCCACCACTAAGTCATGTTCCCCAAGTACCACGTCTATACGGCTTTTAAACACATCCAGGGATGGTGACCCAATCACCTCCCTGGGCAGCCTGGTCCAATGCCTGACAACCCCTTCAGTGAATTTTTTTTCCTAATATCAAGTCTAGACCTCCCCTGGTGCAGCTTGAGGGCATTCGCTCTTGTCCTATCACTAGTTACTTGTGAGAAAAGACCAGCACCTACCTCTCTGCAACATCCTTTCTCTCAGCATCCAGAAAAAGGATGGCAGCTCCAAGACTTAATGATGATCACCTTTAGATGCCACCTACCATTTGATTAGCTGGCAATAAAAGCAAGGCTCTTTCTTATCAATGTCACTCCTTCTTTGCATTCCTCCCACTAGCTGCAAAAGTTATGTTATGTGGACAGAGCAGAGATAAAACCAGTAACGGACCAAATCTGGAAAAAACTCCACAGTTGAAAATAAACAAAATCATTTGCAGAGGTAACTCCAACAGTCAACTGCCAAAGAAGAATCAAACAAAATTCTTCATTGTCAAGTGCCAGTTCGAAGTGAAAACAGACTGAACCAAAACTGTCAGAAAATTCTTTACCATTTTGTAATGATCACACACCCATAACGCCAGAGTCCAACTGTTTCAGTGACTAACTTCAAACAATAGCTGGGCTGTTTAAAAGCACAACAACAGGGAATGATGTTTTCCTGAAGACATACTATATTAATGTAAATTGCTTTCAAATGCACATTCGGTTTCTTAAACAAAACAAAAATAGATATAAAACTGTGTGAGTGGAAGTTACTGGTAAAGACATACATAACATCGTCAGCTGTAATTCAGTCGCCCATTAGTGACTGCACGGAGTGAGCTTACATCCAGTGGGAAAAATGGCAAGAAGGGCCTCTATTTGTGTCAAAGAAAAATGTTATTCATTTCACTCTTCCTACTTTAGAAAGGTCTTAAGACTCTGGCATCTGCATCTCCTTTATGAACCCTCCAGTTACCACCAGATGAAACTCTCTCTGTATTTCCTCCTTTTCTCCTTACCACCACTCATGCCCATGGCTGTTAGTCATGCTGCCATTGTGCCTTCATATCATCTTAAGTGCTGACCTTTAAGGAGTTATAAATGTTATTTCAGTTTCAATATTCTAAGTTTAAAGTCTCTGGAAGTGATTAATGGCGCTGGCTTGATGTCATTAAGTCCTTGCCTGTTTACTCACCACCTCTGCTAACGTAACTTTAATCATTAGGTGCTGCAACACCCCAGGTTTCTATTTCTAGGTCAGTGAGATTAAACTAGGACTAACTAGCAGCATATTGCATCATCGGCAGGCTTCATTGCTCCTGAAGGCAAAGGATTCAATCAGAAATTAGTTTTGTCCTGTTTATCACCTTTCTCATTTGTACAAAGGAGACAGTAGAGCTCTGGCTGAGGTGGACAGCTGGGCTTCCTCCCAACAACAGAAGCAGATTTCCCCTCTATTAACTCTTTGTCAGTTATCTTTGCAGTATAGCTGCGAGATTGTGGAATAACCAAACCCTTGCACTGCTGCCACCCACCTGGTCTTTCATTGAGCCAGCTCGGCCAAGACAGCCGACGCAGAAGATAAACACAATAAGGGCACATTGCTGAGGCATTGCAGTCAATGAGCGAGGAGGGACCGGTCATGCAACTGGGGCTGTGCCAGCTGCACTAAATGCCAATGCCCACTTCAGCAGCAGCAAGGCAGCCCAGTTTCAGCACAGCCGTGCTTCAGCAGAAAACACACAGGTACGAGAAACCCATCCTCCAGTGGAAACTACACTTTGCAGGGACACTAGAACTTACTAGCCTACTGAGGAAGAACGCTATGAAGAACTGTTTTAAGATGGTCTTGACGTGCATGAAATCATCAGCAAGATACCTTACCAAGAGACAACGAAGACGAAAAACTCAAAGCACCTTTGACATGCATCATTTGTTCTTCTGCTTAACTAGATGTGAACGCACACTGCCATCTGCGGGAAACTCCTCTAATTACCGCTATCAGTCACCAGCTCACAGCACAAGCTACCATGGAAGCACAGGATCCAACTTAAATCAGCTGCTTTTCTTCACCTCCTTGGTAGATTGTAGGGTTTGGGGGGGAACGATTCTTCCAAGTTTCAGAAGACAGTTCATTCTAGACTATACATCAAGAGGTACTTGATTTTGCAGCATCATACACCACACGTTCGCATTGTTGAATGCTTCAATGTCTCAGTTACATTACAGAGCCTAATTAGTAAAAAGGTACCCCAAGTACTGTTTTCACTCTTCCTGGTTTTTTTATCTACTGGGTACGATGTGTTACACGTGGCTGTGCAGAAACTGCGCTTTTCCTCACACATGAACTCTTTAAAGCATAGACAATTTCTGCTTGCAGAATTCATGTTGAAATTTCCGGTATTTAGATCTCAAACTGCAGTTGATCTGGAGCACACAGCATGCAGAAGGATCTATGCCCCCTGACCACATCAGCTTAAGCAACAAGCACAGCTTGCTCTCCGTGCAAACCCAAACAATTTTGTACTTTCCAGGTTCTCTATTATATTTATCCTGAAGTTGAACATAGATGTTAACCTTGAAATTAGAATACGTGTTTGGCATTTTAGCTATTTACTTCTTACATGACCTGATAATATTAAAATTGGTTGCCAATGCTAGTGCTTATTTATAATGAAATGTAACATAGGAATAACAGCATTAAAGATGAATATTTTAGAAGTATTTAAGATTTTACGAACAGGCTTCCGAGTATTAATTATAAATGACCAAAAAAAAGTGAATAGTTCACAAATGGGAATTGTGATCATTGTAACTAATCATAAAAATCAATAGTGCTTACTGTGATTAATTATTATGCAGTAAAATCAGTAGCCTTATGACCTAAAAAAAAGATAATAGTATTTGACACTTAAAATGTCTCTGATTCTTACATGTACCACAAATGTGAACTTCCCTAAATTATACAAGTGTGCTTCATTGAAGACCTACTTAAAATCAAAGTCATGGGTGTGTTTTGGATCCAGTGGTAAATGTTTGATCACAGTCTTCTACAAAAGCACTTGCAAGAAGGCTATTTAAAGGGGAAAGAGGAGGGGTAGAAACAGCTACTACCTGCACTTGGAAAATACTCAGCTTAACGTGACAGGCAGTTACGTGCCGGTGACACCAGCACTCACTGTTGCTGCTCCTTTTTTGCCATGCAGCTCTGTGTCTGCCCAGCTAACTGATCTGACCAAAACTAAGACAAAAAGATGAGTTTCTAATGCGATCTGCATGCTGATCCAACTGACCCTACAGTTTCTCTTCTCTTGGAGTTGCTGTTTCTATTCAGTCTAAAACAGGAACAATCTCACTGTCACAACGTTCACTTTTCACAGTGGAAGCATCTTGCAACAATTCCAGGTCAGCTTTGAAAAAAAAATAAAAATAAAAAAAAATTGTGGTGATTAACCAGAAAGACAACTAATAGTTAAATAAATTGAACAAACAGGTAACTTAATTTAGTGGAGAAAATACTGCCAATATATAGCAACAGAGTATCTTTTATCTTACAGTTTATTTGGAGAATGAATATATTTTATGTTGAATTACCTTACAAGGCTCATTAGTAAGTAGTAGCCATGGTATTCTTATCAGAGGAAAATTATGCATTATTTAACCAGAAATTTAATTCTCCTATATATGTATTTTCTTTTTTTAATTTTTAGTGAGAGCAAACTACTGACAGCACCCGATCACACAAGTAATCTTTTGTAAAGCCACAGACAAGATCCCACAGGTCCCTACAAGCTGCGCAAGAAGCAAACAGTGACATATACTCTCAAATGTCAGCTTTTGGGGAAAAGTCTTCTAGAACCAGCACACAAATTTGTAATATTTGTGTGAATCAATTAACAGACTGAGTATTTGCATGAACAACATCTAAAGACACATTATCTTAGCTCTAGAAAATCAAGCTTCCAGCTGAAGTTATCTGCAAGATGCTGACAAGAAACTGTTGGCACATAGGAAAACATTAACAAACAACAAAATCTAATTATTGCAAAAGCATAAACACTGCAGCTGTAACATTTCTAACCGTACCATTACAGCCTTACCAGTGAAAACAGAAGTGTCAATGCTAATGTAAACTCAGCTGCTGATATATATTCATTAGATTCAGAAAAGCTCCAACATTTCCTCTTCTCACTGTGTCAAATTTTATCTCAGTGTCCACAGACCAGTGTAGATACAGTCTAATAGGCCAAGAAGTGAGGGTTTAGGACAGCTAGGCCTCAGATGTATCTCCAGCCTTTTCCTCACTCCATAAAAGTCACCTGAAGAATCTTATCAAGGAGATGAATATGACTTGCAAACAGTACCTGGGAAGCAGAAGGGCAAGAAAATCACACGCTATTCTGGCCAGGCAAAGCTATTTTTTGGCCCTGGTGGCCCTTGAAGCAATCTCAGGAACGTGATCAGCTCATCCCACAGTGGTGCAGGGATACCTGAGCAATGCCCCAACTCAGATGACAGAACTTCTGACACAATAAAGACTATTCTAAAGTATTCTTCGATTATTAGCACTTAAATTAGCTTCATTGTGAAACAGTAATTAAACAGCAGGGGAGATTCACTGCCTTAGCTTTTTATTCTTGATTCTAATTTACATGATTAAATTCTAACTTATTCACTGATTACCTTCTTGCCTAACACACTCAGGGTTCTCCTGGGTTTTATTTTTGTCCTTACTTCTTTTTCTGGGTGTAGCAGTTTCTGGCCTCACCAAACCACAATTTTCAGCATGCTTATGCATATTACTCTGTTAGCACAATGAAGCATAAATATATGAATCAAATATTAATGTATGAAGCAATTCAACACAAACGCAAAACCCAAATATGGTTTTGACAGATGAATTTTGGAACACTAAGTGAACGGCTGACTTAGTTAACAACCAGAAGTTAACCCCCCTGAAAATTTTCCACAACACATATTAAGATTCTGCTTTAAAGGAACATTGCCATTTGGTGGGTGTAAAATCAAATTTATCATTTTCTGGTTCTTGGATAAGCAATAAAGTTTTACATGTAAAATCTGTGTGAGTAAAAAGGTTACATTTACTTTAGAAGTGTGCACAGTTAACCCCAAATCTCACTGCGTATGTTTTGAAGTGGATAATAATTTCTTACTTTTCTTATCAGCTGTTCCTAGTACTCTTTCACTTGAGTTATCTTTCCAAGTTCTTTATTTTGCCTTAAAATCCATACCTCCACACTGCCTTTTCAAAAGAAGGCTACTGTATTAAACATCAGTAACTTCAATACTGAATTCTACAAACTGGTATCAGTCCTGGAAAAATGATGTGGCAGGTATTTCTTACCTGATATATAAAGAATAATATAAAGTTCTTTATTAATCCCCCAAAGTAATGTTTGGGAAGAAAACAAACAAGTTGTGCTAGCTTAGCATTAAGGAGTTAACATTTCAGCCAGTGCACTGCTTTTTCCTCTCAGTCCTTTGTGACAATATGATCTGCAATACTTAGCTAAAGATAACTCCACTGAGATTCCTTAAAAGGAAGCATCTTACCCAGAGCGAATAGTCCTTACCACATTTAGGGCATTCATAAACTGCAGGCTTAATATTAGAATCATGGTGCTTCCTCAAGTGAAGAGTGAGTAGCTGCTTCTGTCAAAAGCTTTTGCAGCAGCACAAGCAAGTGAAGGGCTTCTCACCAGTATGGATTTGCTTATGTACAGGTAAGTGTCATTCCTGGAACAAAGAAAATATCTGTCACAAAACTCCGCGACGTGTTGAAAACCCCCATGCACACACACAGAAAAGAGCAAAGATGCTGCATAGACTCATTAATTATCCTCCACTGCAAGCAGATGCTGAAGAACACATGGGGCTACTGCCCACTGACCTGGAGAAGGTCAGAGGTGTTTCTTCTAGTCTTACTAAGGTTGGCAGAGAAAATAATA